>SNQJ01S0110851.1:5213-15838 GCA_010110895.2 Picea sitchensis | reverse complement strand
TTCAAGCTGGGTTCTTCACACAATTCCTTCACCAATTCTCCAATTAATCTTGCTTAACCTTTTCCATGAGAATCCTATCAATATATAGGAGAGGATGAGATGGTTACATAGATGAGAATGATCCCACAAAATCAGGGAAACCAGTAAAATGATAACCATTCAAATGCCAACCCATTCTCTAGAAGATTCCCTTATAGAACCCTTGATACTTATTCCTTTTTCCAAGCTTGAGAACAAGTTCGCACCCTAGGTATAGAGCACAGTGCAAGAAGTTCTCACCCTAGTTGAAGGTGGCCTGTGAGAATGGGTCATTCTCGCACCCTAGGCTATAAGCAACCTGTGAACTCTCTTCAAAAATATGTTTTTTGGAAAAAGATGAATGCCACTTTTCTCAGGAGAAAGTTCTTGTTGGGACCCTGAGTACACCATCATCAATACACCATCAAGATGACCAAAATCATGGGTAACAAAATTCCCTCCACAGTATGAGGTCGGAATCAGTTACAGCCAAAATACTTTGTAAACTGCATGTGTGTGTCGGAAACTAGAAGCGCACCTAATCAGAAACCTATGAAATATCAAGCATCTGTAGAATATCATACTAGTTCTGAGGTAGGCATTCCCATTCTTAGATCACGGACGGATGACATCATAAACATAGGTCATGGCCACCAATCATACACCATGGATCCATGTCGTCAAAATATCGCATAGCCACCAAGAATACACTATGGATCCATGCAAAAAAATTCAAATAGAGATGACATAGCCACGAGACATACAAAGTAGATCTTTGTGTCGGCAAATTATACATATTCCACCACAATCTGGACCAAAGAGATAAGATCCAGGGTCTCCAATCCCGTCACCCAAAAGTACGAATCTAACCATGTGATTACATGTGTCGAAGTCGAACATGGTAGAAACCACTTGATTGCCGATCATTGATGAAACCGTTAACAAGTGCGAGGGAAATCACCATTAATGTCGATGACTCCCAAGGTACACTGATACAATCCACCGAATGTGAATAAATGAGTTGAGGTCGAATATCTGACGGAATCTTTCGATCAGGGGTCAATGATGAAAATCCACTGTTGAAAGTGAGGAAACCTGCCATTGAGGCATGCAAGTTCTAAGGTACCAAAGAATTTCTAAGTCTTGTTTCTGGATAATGAGCTGGAGGTGACGGAACAAAACTCGTCACAGGAGGGCCTTGATGTATCCCCCATCAATGACNCTTGTAGCAAATTTAATGAGAGACGAATGGATTTCCCAAACTGGCTTCAGATAACAAATAAGGGGGTGTCATTTTCAAGAGCGACACTTACTACCAATTAATATGAATACGAAAACACATCCCTTTTCCAAATTTTCCCCCCACCATTTCTAGCGAGTACCTCTTTATTTTTATGCAAGCTTGACGAGGATAACATATGCTTGTTGATGTAAGCTCATCCTTCGGATGAGTCCTTTAGAGTATATTTAACGAACCCTAGGAAGGAGTGGTTCGGTCCCATTGTGGGTCTTTCGATGTGTGTTTAATGAGTCCAAAGATAGAAAACTACAGTAACACACAAGAAGTATGATACAATAAAAATACAATTACTCCTGCATAGGTGATCTTATGCATAGTACTTCTTCAAGTACAACCCATTTCTGGGTTCACTCAAAGGGATACCATCATAATCTACTAACTTGTAAGCTCTTTTTTCTAAGACTTGTCTAACAATATAAAGACCTCACCACATGGCTTCGAATTTTCCAGCTCCTAGCATATCTCGATCTTGTTCATAGAGGAGAACCAAATCTCCTTCGGAGAAAACGCGAGGCTTGACATGTTTGTCATATTGGGCCTTGAGACATTTCTTTTGGGATTCAATGAATAGGGTAGCATCACGTCAAGTTTCATCTAATCGCATAAGATACAATAGATGTTCTTTCTCAGCAGAAGTGTTTGGTAGGAGTTCAACATCTAGTTTTAAAGAGGGTATCTTTCATTCGATCGGGAGAATGGCTTCCAAACCATAGACTAACCGGAAAGGTGTAAACCCAGTAGCAGACTTAACGAATGTCCTGTAAGCCCACAATGTTGAAAACAACATTGTGTGATAACTTGTTTTGTGAGTCCCTATCGTTCGTCGGAGCATAGTTATGAGAACTTTGTTAATTGCTTTGAATTGGCCGTTGGCTTGTGGGTAATAAGGTGTTGAGTTTTCATGGCGAAGACCCAACTTTTCAGTGAGTTCGGACATCATGAAGTTTCTAAAGTGGCTACCATGATCAATCACGATAGCCTGAGGAACACCAAAATGAGCTATGATGTGATTGAAAAGGAATAATACTACGGACTTTTCAGTATTTTCAAATGTCGGCATCGCCTCGGCCCATTTCGTAAAATAATCTATGGCTACAATAATGTATCCATGCCCCCCGACCGAGTGGGGGTGACATGTCATGAAATCGATGCCCCATTTCACAAAGGGACCAATGGAGACTACAGGGTGAAGAGGAGCGGGATGTGACCGTATCTTATGATTATAGGTCTGGCAAGCGTGGCATTTTTGGATGGCGATTATGAAATCGTTAAATAAAGAAGGCCAAAAATACTCTGCCCATAAGATCTTCTGGGCAATAGCATACCCAGACGTATGAACACCACAGGCTCCAAAATGACAGTCATTTAAGTCTTTCTCGACTTCGTCGAACATGAGGCAACGTAAAAAAACTAAGTCAATCCCCCGACAATAAAGAGTGTCCTCGAGGATAATATATTGACGGGCTTGGTAGTGTATTCGACACTGGTTAGTACTAGACAAATTGGGCCGGAAATTATGGGTTTGGAGATATATGATGATATCGCCATACCAAATATTATCAGAACTAATTAGGAAAATGGATTCATCAGGTAATGAATCGGCTGCTACATTTTCCATTTCAGAGTAGAAAAAGTCTCATATCAACTCGACAAACACTAAGGACTTCTTGGACTTGGCTCGTTCAAATTCCAAGTTAAACCACTAGAGTATCACTATCCATTTGGAGTATTTTCCCCCTAGCAATTGACCTGTGAGAATGTGTTGCATAGGGTTGCAGTTAGAAATCACTGTAGTCTTGCGAGAGAGGATACAGTGCCGGAAGCGTTGAACTTCTTGGACGGCTACCAAGGCTAGTTTTTTGACATGTAAATACTTGGTTTCGGTAGGCATTAGACTTCGACTCAAGTAATAGATAACATGTTCGTCATAAGAATCATCCTCTTGGACGAGAACCATAGCAATGGTGTAATCTGAAGCTATGAGGTAGAGGAAATAATCACGACTGTAATCGAGGGGGAAGAGAAGTGGAGCACATGTCAGGGACAATTTCAAAGCTTCGAAGGCTTTGTTTGCGATGGTATCCCATATGAACTTAGACCCCTTTTTGAGGAGTCGTGTAAATCCATGAGTGATCTTGGCATAGTTTGGGATGAAACGACGAAGAAAGTTTGCTTTCCCTTGCAAACTTTGTAACTGGCGAAGTGTAGAAGGAGGAGGGAGATTAAGGATCACCTAGACCTTTAAAGGATCTACCATGATCCCTTGATGTGAAACAATAAAGCCTAGAATTCGGTCAGATTCCATGCAGAAAATGTACTTGTGAGGATTCAAGTGTATATGGTTAAAACGACAGCGGACGAAAATGGCTCAGAGGTGGAATGGATGATTGAATTGATGCATGGAATGAGCAGGTAAGTCGTTTAGATATGGTTGCACGATGTGCTTGATATCATGGAAGGCATAAGACATAGCGCATTGAAAAGTTGCGCCAACGTTCTTGACACCGAAAGGGATTTTTCGATAGGTGAAAGTGCCCCAAGGACAAATAAAAGATGTCTTGTGTTGATCCTTGGGAACAATATTGATTTGATTATATCTGGAGAAACCATCCATCAGAGAGAAGATTTCACTTCTGGCGCAATCGTCGACAATCTGAATGACGAAGGGGGTAGGAAAGTTGTCCTTAGGACAAGCTTTGTTGATATCCCTATAATCAAGGCATTTGCGGATTGTGCCTTGTTTCTTGTTGATTGGGATAAGATTGGAAACCCAATCAGTGAGGGCCATCAGGTAAATAAAGCTGGCTTTTAGAATTTTCTCGACTTCAAGCTTGATAGCAGCTGCTTTACGTGGGTGAACTGGACGAAGGTGTTGCCGGGAAGGTTTAACATCTGGGTATATCTTAATCTCATGTATCACAATGTTGGGGTCGATACCCGACATTTCTTTGTAGCTCCAGGCGAAGACGTCACATAACTCTTTGAAAAGTGACGTGTAGGTGAAAATTTCGTTAGGGGAACACGAAGCTCCGATATGCACATTTTCAACAATTCCAGGTTTGATGGATATGTCGAGGGAAATAGTGGGTGAGATATTTCTTAAGTTCCCTTTGGAAAACACATCGTGTGTGGACTCGGGAATGGTTGAAATGACGACAATGGTTGATGGGGTTGATATCCATTGGTAGTTCTCGATGGTATGTTGCTCCATGAAGAGGATGGAATGGTGATGTCCATCATCCCAAGGGGTGTCTTCCATGACAGACATGATCATCTAGTCTGTGGGAAAAATGACACGGAAAGGATTTGGAGATAACTCACCAAGAGAAGGGGTAGAAGGGGTTGGCAATTGAATGGCCTGATAGGCAGATTCGACTGGACTTAACAACATTTCATTGCCGTAACGAAGATGATCACCAGGGTCAGGTACCATCCATGGGTTGTGAGACACAGGGGCTCCATGAATCGAGGTGGAGATCATGTTGATTGAAGCGACAGACGAGTGTGGAACATCGGGTGGTGGAATGGGGAAAGTGCCCATTAACAAGGAGTCTTTGAGAAGACCTACACTGACATTCTTGTAACCGGGCGGGGTTTTAGCGATGAATGGTATGTTGCCAGTATGGTTATCTGAGTTAAAAAAGGCTAATTGGTTGACGGTGATTACCTTTCCTTGATGCGGGAAATGTACCACACGAAAGAGAGTCGACACAACTATGCGCATGGAATTGATCCAGGTACGGCCAAGAAGAAGATTGTAATCGAGAGGAGCGTCAAAGGCTTCCACTTCGACTTGGACCGTTTTGCATTCTAGCATGATGGGAAACGAAGGAAGAACACTGTAGGGCTTAAAACCAAATCCATTGAAGGCTTTGAGAGTGTTATGGGACTTAGTCAAAGAGGGAGAGCTGATGGCTTTCCAGCAGGTAACAAACATGACACACGTCGAGGCACCCTCGTCGATAACGATTCAAAAAATGTTTTTGTCGAAGACAATCACATGGATTTGGAATGTGAGTTGGGGGGGGTAACCTTGGAATGTGATCTTCCAAGTAAAAAATTATTAAATTCATGTCCATCGGGTCGATTCCACTGATAGATTTCAACAGTTACTTTCGTTGTGTGGGACAACTTTGAAGGACTTCGAGGGTTGACATCACAGAAGGTGCTTGGGCCAGATCTTCAACAATGTTGTAGTTCTGGGCAGCATGAGCATGAGGACTGAAAGCCGATTTATGAACGATGCCCTTTGGAGGGGGTCGAAGAACTGTGTCAAGGCTTGGTCGTTCGAGATGAAGAGGATCGGTTGTAGGTGGAGTCATAGGAGAGGGTTGTACCAATGAAGGAGGTAGATCATCAACCTTCTCTTTAGAGGGAGAATAATCTTTGGCTCGAGTGGTGAGTGCAATGTCATTCTTCTTTGAATCACCAGTACACATCAATACATAGGACATAGTAGAAGGGGAAGGTTGGTCATGAATGACCAACTTGGCCTGTTGTTGAGAGGGGAAGGGTTGGGACAGAATGGTCGGAGCAGGTGGTTTCGGGGCTCTTTGAAGGAACTTAGTAACTTCGGTGCATCGTGGACAATACTTCATGTAGTGATCATCACCACAGATAAGACAAGGGTATCAGGGTTTTCACTTGTCCCTGTCGTCAATAGGTGGAGTTTTGGTTCTCTCTGCTTCAGAAGTTTTTTTGTCCTCCTTATTCTTACCCTTTCCCTTTCTAGATTTGTTTTTACCGGCTGGGCTAGATTGGACAACATTTACCTCAGAAGTCTTGCCAGTGGGAAGGGTAGGAGATGGAGCATTTTGAACATTAGAAGATGTGGGTTTGGGGTTGGTGCTTGAGGCGGAATGTGGTTGGGCATGGAAAGTGCCAATCACACCGTCGGTTGCATGAGAGGCAGCTGGGGTAGTTGAAGTGGCGGAAGTGGAAGGACGAGGTGCATCAGGGAGTAAGTCGTAAAGAGTACCCGTTTGTTAGTAAACGAGGTCGAGGTATTGAGCACGACTTATGGCTTGTTCTTCTATGACAACTCCACCCATGGCGATATCATGACCGATGTTGTTCAAAAATGATTTTGTGAACCACTCTGCCAGCAACTGATCAGGAAGTTTGAGTTTGATGAGACGTCATCTTCGTTGCCACTCATGAATGTGATCGGATATATGAGTGGCTTTGTTTTGTTTGAAAGAACTCAGAATCTCGGTCCTCGTTTCATAATGGATCGGTAACTATTAGTGGGTGAGGAAGGCCATAGCTAGGGTGTTGAAATCAACGAAGAAACCTTGTGGTAATTCTATATACCACTTCGCAGCAGAACTTGTGAGAGTTCTTTGAAAAAGACGTAATCGGATAGAGTCATCCATCAAGGAGTTGGATGAGCACTAGAGATGAAAATTCATGACATGATTGTTCGGGTCCTCTCCCTCTTTTCCATTGAATTTAGGGATGTCAGAGGGTAGCTTGGCTGGTATAGCGGGCCAATGGGGAGAGTGAGGGATTGGATAATTTAAAATCCTTGACAGATCTGGGAGGTCTAAAGTGGCCAAGAAGGGTAACTGTCTATTCACATGTGGGTACTGGTGGCTCTGGGGAGGGAGTCCCGTCGGCAAACCAGTGGGACCATAAGTAGTCTGCATATAATGTGAAGACCCAGGTAGATTCGGTGGTTATTGTGGAGGAAAGTAACTCATGGGATTGTATCCTTGTATAGGGACGTGAGTTTGAGCATTCGAGCCCCAAATAGGATTGGACGTACCTAGATATGGTTGGCCTATACTAGGGGGTATAACGGATGTAGCTGGAAGATGTTGTCCCCTAGTCGATTGAGGATTATGTTGTATCATATGGTTCCAATACTGGTCCAAGGATGGAGTTATGTTTTGTCCGTAGGGTGGGGTTGGTGGGGGTTGTCCTCCAATCGGGGATTGTGTTCCAATTGGGGGTTGTGTTCCAATTGGGATTTGTGTTCCAATAGGAATTTTCCCTATAAGGGGGGGTTGAGTCCAACCTCCTTGGTGAAATTGTCCACCAACAGGAATCTGGTAATTTGGTGTGAATGATGGAATAGTGCCACTAGGATTAGTGTTTCCAGTAGAGGACGAGAAAGGTCCTCGAAAATGGGGTTGAGGAAGTGTCAAAATAAAGCCGGGAGGAGAGTGCCCATTAGAAGAGGGACCACCAAGAGTTCCGGATGGGGTTTGTGTAGGAGTGGGAATGGAATCATTCAACGCATGGTATCCGGGTGGAAGCGTCGGGGTGACACTGAGTGAGAGAAGTGTGCTGATGGGGGCTTGACTAGCCGTTATAATCCCAGTGTGAATACTCATAGTGTATGTGTAATGGACCATTTCTATAGGGATGGTCAAGATGTGGTCAGATCGCGGAGCGTCTGTACCAGGAAAATAATGAGCAGTAGTAAGAGGTATTGTGTCTGGGTCAGAGGTTTCAGGGAACGCAGGTGAGACAGTGATTTCAACGCCTGATCCTGCGCCAAAGAGATCTCATCTAAAAACGCTAGCAGACCAAAAAGGATCTTGGCCTTCAAGTCCTGGAAAGGGTCCAATCGGTGATCCAAAAGACAACACAACTAAGTCTCTGGAAGAATTCACTCGCATAATACGTCTCTTAGAATCGGGGTGAAGTCGAAATTCCTCTCAAGTATTGGTAATTTGGAAACGTTCTAGAGAGTCGGTTCTTTCCACTTGTGGAGTGGTAACATATTGGACTTCACTCTGTTGAGGAGAGCCCTCAGGTGAGCTTATAGGTAGGGGTTGGGAACCTTCCAGGTTTTCTGGAGGTAAGCCCTGCATTCTATGTGAACGACGTGGAGGGTCTATTGTGAACGAGTTACAAACTTACAAAGAAAAAACCTATGGTCAACTTAGGTAAACAAACAACATGTGCTAGTAAACAAAATTTAGGAAACAATACCAAGCAAACAAGACCTTCTAATTTCGAAGTCACTAGTTGGTGATGAAATCCAACGTCGCAACAACGAGACAAGAAGGGGCTGGGCTAGACTGGAAAAGTTACACTGACGACCTGCTTAACGGACTTACACCCTGGTGCAAGCTCCCACACATAATCATGGGTATACCCTCCAAGGAGCCCGAGTGAGTTTGACCAACATCGATTCCAGGTACCGTGAAGACTTGCCCCTTCACAGTCACCTTGTGTAAGACCCTAAGAAGATAGGCCACTAAGGTTACCACCGACAACAATAAAGCCTGGGGGAAAAGTCGACAATCCAATCCACAAGCAAGGGCAGGGTATCTAGCCCAAAATCAACTCGAGAGGCTTCCACTCATCATTGTAGGTATACCTCCAAGTGACCCCCGTAATTCATGCAATCTCTACACCGATATCAACAAAGCAAGGTGAGTAACTCTGTCAATATCAATGCGACCTCGGGTTTGACCCTTGTGTGAGAAGGGCTTCCCAGGACAAAATGTTGTAAATGGAATTTGACACTCCTTAACACAATATGCTATTGTGTGTTTTTGTGCTTTGGAGAGTGTATCTCTTTGCCTATTCCAAAGCGCTAGCCTAGCTAATTGTTGGTGTAATAGAGCCCTAGAAAAGAGTTACTAGTTAAATTTTAAAATTGCGCAATGTTTTTAAGGGCTGTTGTCACTCAAAGGAAACAGAGATGAAACTGATGTTGTGTGAGACTCTAAACCAACAATGCATAGATAGGAATGAAATATATCAATTTTCGTTCAATGAATCCTATGTAAGGGAGGGAAAGAGAAGTTTTTTGGAACAATCTTGAACTACGATACACAATTTTCTTTAAAATGTACTCTCAACGAATCATGTAATAATGACAATTCTCTATTTGTTCTTTTTCAACAATTTCAACAATTGATTTTCAATATTTTCAAAAACGAAAATGCATTTAAAAGAAAAAATATTTTTTACTTTTCAAAAAGGATCTACACCATGGTGGTGAAGGTAAGGAAAACCAATAACTAATGAAAAAGCAACAAACAAAAACCCAAACCAATCTTTCAATGGAAAAAAAACTAACAAGCAGACAAGACTAATCTTTTCAATTGCATGAGAACAATGATCTTCCAAACAATGAGCAAATGAAAAAGACAAGGAATCCCAACTTTCAAACCGATCACTAGCTCCTAACCAAACAAGTACTCAGATTCCAAGATCAGAGAGTATATCTTTGCTAAGACAAGTCAAGAGATGAGAGTTGAGAAAAATATGGACAGGAAGAGCCTTTGATCTCCGAAGACTGATCGTGCATAAAATATGAAGTCAATAAAACATCAACCAGTGGTCCAAGAAGTTCTTTTTAGACACCTATACTGATCTGGGCATTTGAACATGCAAAAACCTTAAATCCAAAAATTTTAAAAGAGGGTTTGCAGGCTATCAGTATTACACAGTGCAAGAATGGGTCATTCTCATAGGCTACCTTTAAGCAGAGTGCGAGAACCTCGCACTGGACTTAAAAGCAGAGTGCGAACTCAAGGTGTTCTCGCAGGCCACTGTGGGGTTCAATGCGAGAAGGCCTGAAACTAGGAAAATTTTTGGAAAAAGACAAATTTTGAAGGGACTTCTGGACCCAGGGAGTCTATCAGGGTATCCTAAAGACTCAGAGATTGATAGAAATGAAGAAAGGTAAGGAAAGAGAAAATGGCCAAGGAAAAACACCAAAAACCACGAATAAAAGGGTTGCATCCCCAATGGAGTCGCCAATTTTGTTATCAGACTAATCAGTAGGGGCGGACACTGACAGATCTCCCTAGATCCACCTGGATCTAGAACAAAATAGGACAGGACATGACTCTTTCCCTAAGTTATGACCATTGGATTAGCTAGTAAGGAGGAACAAGTGACATACCTTTGTATCGCTTCCTAGGGTCTCTATTGCTCATGAGGTCAAGACCAAGACAACACAAACCAACCAAAGTGAAGATAGCAAAATATATTTAATCATCAACTTATGTATATGATCAAGGAGTTACATAATAAAGTAAGAATGACTTTATGGGAAAAGGACATGCTTTTGTATCATATTAATCGAAAGTAGAAGATACAACCTGATCGCCTTGATGTCGCAAGATTCCTTTTGGTGACTCTTGGTTCCAATACACACACTTGCTCGATCCTTGCATGAAGAAGATCCAATTCCTCTTGATAGACTTGCTAGAGTCTTCCAAGCTTCTGTTCAAGCTGGGTTCTTCACACAATTCCTTCACCAATTCTCCAATTAATCTTGCTTAACCTTTTCCATGAGAATCCTATCAATATATAGGAGAGGATGAGATGGTTACAT
>SNQJ01S0110850.1:43837-67954 GCA_010110895.2 Picea sitchensis | reverse complement strand
TTACTTCTATGCCCGATATGTATCTGCGCCCTCCATCCACCCTTTGAAATTGAGATTCATGCCCATGATTTGACGTGATGCCATAAATTAAATATTGGATCAAATATTAATATAAATATTTTAATATAAAAATATTTATATTAATAATAATAAACCTTTTTTCTATTTTCTAAGGACTTTGGGCATATAAGGCTTATCACATGACTTTGTGGATATGATAAGGGTGCTTAATAAAAGGAATATTTTTAATTTTCAACAGGAATATGATAATAAGGGTAAAAAATGAATGAAGTGATGGAACTGAGGGATTTAGATAAGCATTTAGGCTAGATATAGATCTAGGATATTTGCCAAATTTTTTACTCATGGAGGACATGACTATTTTGGATGATTAGTCGAGTGAAGGATTTAGGATCTGAGTGGAAAGATAACACGGGGACAAGATGCTTAGGGAAAAATTAATGTAAATTAGCAGGTGATAATGGGAGGCACCTCTACTTTCAAGGTACAAGTGAATTTTGATATTCTCGTATTTGAAGGTTAGATAGATGCGGATGCCCTAGAAAAATGGTTAATTTTGCTAGAAGGTTATTTCTCTGTTCACAATTTTTCTAACAGGGAAAAGATCACCTTCGCACTCCTTAAGGCTCTCCCCCGTGTCAAACATTGATGGGAAAATTACTGGGAGAAAATTTCCACAGAGGAGTCTGGAATATATGGGGTCGAACCCACTTGGAATTTTTTGTGGATGTGGTCAAGGAACAATATTACCCTATTGGTAACTATGACGACCAGTACATGAGATGGACCACATTGTGGCAAGAGAAGGGCCAAACAATGTCAAAGTTCACAAATACTTTCCATACTTTGAGCACCAAGCTAGGTATCAAAAATGTTGACCGACGTCTGGTTTTAAAATACCGCGAGGCTATGCATAGGTACATCCAAACCGAAATGGATTTCCTGGACATATCATCACTGGGAATTTCTTAACAATATGTTGTCAAAATCGAGCATAATTTAGACACTAGAACAAACAGGAGTTCGAGTCTGCAAATCCACAAAAACCAAAGTATGGTAAAGACAAACCTAACAACCAGCCTCCATAAAACTAGTCCAAGCCACAGGAAAAGAAGTGTAACGGAAATATGAAGAAGGACACTGGAAAGTGGTGCAATTTCCACAAAATCCCTTGGCACAACATTGATGAATGTCGCTCAAAACAATCATTGGTGGCCAAGATCAAAGAAAAGGAGTTGAACCATGATTCATAATCTTATTCAGAAAATAATGGGAGAAGACAAATCATCAACGCAGACCCCATTGCTACTGTCGCGACCGCAACAATTCAACCAGAAGAACCAACATATCATGAAGAGGGGGAGCACCTTTTTCATTCACAGATGTGGGTGAAGGGGACCCCGCTACATTTTATTGTTGATAATAGAAGCCAGAAGAACCTCATCTCAACAGAGGTCATCAAACAATTGGGATTGTCGACAACACCACACTATCAACCATACAACATTGGGTGGCTTCGTTGGGGATGAGATCTCTATGTCATCCAACAATGTCAATTGTCATACGACACCCATCCCTTCAAGGATGAGGTATTATGTGATGTTTCCCTACTGGATGTTTTTTATGTTCTTTTGAGCCAACCATATATGTGGAAGCACCATGTTATTTATGAGTCTCGACCTTGTAGTGTCATTGTTACTCTGGGGTTCATTTATACAGGATACTAGAGGTAGTTATGACTATTGTCCCACCAAAACAATGTCGAAGTTAATATTTCATACTACAAAATTCAGCCTCTTCGCGTTATGTTCAAAAGATGAATAGAAGGATATTGCAACCAATGCAGCCTTGGCACAAGACCTTTCTATCCAACAGAAGCAGATTGCATAAGAGAAAGAAGATATTGTTTCTTCACCTACAAGGGTGCCTACACATTTCCCAGTCAAGCCAAGATACAACAAGTTGGTTGAACATATTCAACCCCACCAGCAACATGTTCATGACAGCCTTCAACAAACTAAGCAATGCAACTTCTCCAGCAAGGCAAGCAATGCACCAAGATTCAGATTCAGTAAACGCTTTCTCCTCTCCCTCGAGAACTCAACGCAATGGATACCATTGCTTCCTAGGGAGGGACGACTAATCCAGGTGGATATCGATGGCCACCCATCTATTCCAACTGGCTCAAAACAGTTTGTTGGCAGTTTACTATTTTCAACAGTTTTTTGGGTCCTAAACTTTAAGGGCCATTTTGAGGGCCTAAACGATGATTTTTCATGATTAGACACCTAAATGATAGCCAAAAGGCTCTCATTGAGCCCCCTAAATGAATATCCTCATCAATACCTTTCCAACGAGCTATCATGAACCCCAAACGGAGATCATATGCCAAAGTTACGGGCCCAGGAAGTTGATACACCAAACTACCCAAAACGGGGTCCACAAAATTGTTGGCTTTTCATCTTCCAGGGTTAGGGTTTTGGATTTTCTTTATGTTAAAAAGGCCTTTAGAGCCTCATTGTAACAATCCTCTTCTTGTGAATGAGCGTAGTAGTCACATCTCTTCTCAAAGATACGTTGCCACCATTCTAGCGAATCTTTCACTCTGTATTTCTACAGTTTTGTACATTTCGCTCATTAATAGAAATTGTGTATTATTGTATCTTTGTGCTTATGGTTATATCTCTGATCTATCCATGTTATATTATTGGATATCTAATATATCTTTGTACATTTAATTGTTATATCTCTGCCTTCTTTTTGTTGTAAGAAATAATCCGGATCATTGGTTGAAGCTACTTCAAAAGAAGTTGGTCCAACAACTTGGGAATGTTTCACTAAGAACCCACAAAGAAAGAAAGAGACAAAGATTTTATTTCCTTTCTTCCACGTGACTATGTATCCCCTCAATGGATTGATTGGTCACCTCTTGCAATTCTCCTAGGGAACCCCTATCAAAGCACAATGAAAATAATCCTTGGCCAAGAAAAACAAGCATTATAGTAGACAATCCACAATGACACAAGAGAATTGAGTTCCAAAATATGGCATGATGATCTCACAAAGTTTCAACCACAATAAAATGAGAGGAGGGGTTAGCCTTATATTGTTTTTATTGTAACGGCCAGTTTCTACATCCCTCGTAAAATAATATTTCCTTCGTTTTCTCATCCACAATTGGTTGGAGGCTAAACCCATTGGATAATATTTTTAATTACATAGCCCCATGATAAAAGTGAGATAAAATTAAATTTGGAACAACTGACCATTGAAAATGTCCACATGAGAGGTTCGCTCCACCAAGATAGCGATCGTATGGCCTTGGAGAAGGTGTGATTTGGTGGAGAAAGTCCAATGTTCCAACTTGGGGACAATTTCCCCTAGAGAAATGAGCACAACTGTCATATTTTGTCCACATTAACCTCTCTTTACTCCAACGACTAGTTTGATTATTCAAACCCATGACGAAGGAGGTATGAATTGTCCCAAATGGGATGAATTAGATTTTTAATGGCTTGATAAATCATGCTTGTAGAGAGAGCATATTTGACTTCATAAAGATTTTCCAACGACTAGTAGACCAAAACTTTCTTCTTTGACCATTTAACTTGGGAAATGTGCCCAACGTTTTTCTTATAAGGATGGGATGATTTTCCTTTGGGAGGCAATATCTCCCTTAATATTTCATCAATCCAAAATGTACAATATGGGTTTTTCTCGTAAAAAAATTATGATCATTTTGAGTCCATGTTGTATTTTTGCCTCCAGGGACCCACTACATTGGGATCTGTGAACTACCTCGAAAGACATGCAATGATGATAACTTTGTGAGACTGCCATGTTGAGAACAAAAATGATAAATGCACCATGGCCAAGGGATGCCTACAAACTAAATAGAAAATAACCATGTGGTTTGACATAGGTGTTCATGACATGGACTGAACTAGGCCCCACAAACTGCAATCACTCCTACATAAGACTCATGGCTCCACACAATCATGTGTCCCAATAGAGCTATCCCAAAGCCGCCAATCCTATCTAGGATGAGAGACAATGAGATGAAGACTAAGGGGACTGATCATGGTCGGACCAAGTCTGGGATTCCATTACAAAATCATCCACCATGGTTTACATGGATTTTGACTTGCATCCTTGGGCTTACAATGGTGTAGCCAAGTGAAAATATAGGGTACCTCCTGGAGAGGTAACAGATGGATCCAACTGCGATGTACTTTCTCTTTGTGAGAGGATGTGAGAACCCCAAAATATTCACCTATAAACCTTAAACAATCTCAAAGAAAACATCAAATGATAGGAGAGGAAGTAAGACATGAAGGTTTATCCTTTCATAGAAAGAAAAAATAAAACAAATCAAAATGCATCTTATCTATGAAATGGAAATGTTGAAAGTAAATCAAACAATTAAAACTTGAAAGGAAATAGCAGTGCAATGAAAAGCATATAAACTAAACTACACTAATGTTAATAACATAGAGCTTATTCATCCCTACCTACTCTAATCAAGGAAATAAAGCATGTTAAGTAAAATCATATAACCAATGCAACCAACATAGAAACTCATCATTACCTTGGGTTTTACCTTTGTGTTTCGTTGTTAAGTAGAAAAGTGAAATGTCAAACCTATAGAAAGCATACATCAAAACTTCCTCCATAGCCTGGACTAGATCTACAATGGAATCCTCATGTTGTAGAAGAAAATCGAAGAAGTGCCATGGTTCATCGAGGCTATAGAAAGCTTCTTTGATAAGTCAAAATGGATAATGTACTCGTCATTCTTATCTTCAACATTAACCACTCATCAACGTTGCTCATCAAATTTTCAAGTAAATAGGGCCTTGATGGCAGCTCCAATTGAAACCTGCATAAATATTATTGCCCTTCTTGGTTGTATCTAGTCACATTTATAAACAACTGGTGAGAAAAAACATGAAAACTATAAGAGCATGTGAACCTGTGAGTTATGGTTGGCTGCTTCGATGTCTAAGGTTGAAAGCTCATGAAATAAGTCTGAAACTGAACATGTTGTGGCTCGCCTACCACTATGACCCTCAAACTCTCATTGTCAAATGGATCTTTATACACTTGAGAGATATTGATTAAGGATATCCATGATTGAATAACTTATGTTGAATCTTGAATGTGGAAACTCTCATTCTACACATGTAAAGATACTTGTTCCTGTAATATGGCCAAACTTGGTTGCTCATATGGCAAAAACTCTGCAATTTCACGCTCATCATTCTCGGTATCATATATGGGGTCATCATCAAAATTATAGTAGCTTGCATCCCATTTGCATATATTGACCTGAAGGAATGCATCAATACTTTCAATCTCTGTGCAATTGTGCTTCCTATCCGGCGAGGAAATGCCCACCAAGTTGTCCCCTTCCAAATCACTACAAGATGTATCACGAGAATCGGATGATCGAAAAGGAATATAGGCTATCAAATCTATACTTTTATCTAGAGGTGGGAGGGTGGGTTCCTGAATTTTATTGTTAAGAATACTTTCCTCGTCCCTTTGATCTTCAATTGGATCTCGGTCCTCAATGGAAAGATGAGAAGACTCTTCATCAGTTCTCCCTAATATAGTGTTATCCTCCTCTTTATCCCTGTGGCTAGAAATTTCTTCTTTCGTATCAATCATAAACCTGTCACCCACTGTAAGATAAGACTCTTCGTTGTTGTTTTCCTGATTCTTAATGGAAGAACAAGGAGTATCTTCATCTTCTTCCATAATTTTTCGTGCAACATATAACTTTTTTATTTCTTGGATCAAGTGTAACCAACTTCTTGAGTCATTGTCTCAGCTTGTACAAAATGCCTCCAAAAGTTATGAAAAAGATGTAAACATGCCTTCACCAAGGATTTCATACCACATTTGTGCAGAGCCTTTCAAACTCATGTTGAGAAATTTCATCAGGACATCCTCATGAAGGAAGTCATTTTTCTTGCAATATTCGATGAATGCACAAAGGTGATTTACAACTCAATCCCCATAACCATAGAAGAAGGGAAAGTATGAGTCCCAGTCCCCTTCCATTTCAATTATATTATCATGCGAAAAATTCCTTATACCTGAGAAGTACACCAAAGCACTAACCATGGAAGCAACTTCTCCATTTTTAATAGTAGGAGCTAGAAGTAAGGCTAAAATGAAAATCTGAGATGAAAAATATCTATGAGAATACCACAATAGAGTCACCAATACATAACTTACTTCTTACCTTAGAGAGCTAAGTCTTGTGTTGTATCTTTGTGTCTGATGTGGTTTGGGTAGAGTCGCGAGGTGAGCTCCTGCAAGCTAGTGCAACTAATAATAAACTCACCAAAATACAAAACATGAGTTCTTACTAGAGATCGAACAATGGAGTCGCCAAAGTTGGAAACCTTTAGTAGCAATGCACTTTCTTTTATTTTTATTCAATTGAGTCGCCAAATGAGACCCTGAAATTTTAGCAAGTAAAACCAAAATAATCTCATCAAAGTACAAAGCAATAAAGTCTATTGATATTTGTCATTGAGGACCTTTGGTTTAAAAACCTTGTTCCCTGGCAACGATGCCAA
Source organism: Picea sitchensis (assembly GCA_010110895.2). Taxonomy (NCBI): domain Eukaryota; kingdom Viridiplantae; phylum Streptophyta; class Pinopsida; order Pinales; family Pinaceae; genus Picea; species Picea sitchensis. The sequence continues at coordinate 61,343 of SNQJ01S0110850.1, read as the reverse complement.
AAAATGTTCTCAAAAAAACTAGCAGACCGCCAAGGTTCACAATATTCTATGGCAGAAAAATAGGGGATAGGTTCCCAATTTCACCACAACACCTATCCTTCCCTGTTCGAGCCAAACTCCTACACTAAGAGGCTCTGAGAGGCTTCATGCAAACTACCACTTCACCTCAAAGGATCTTGAGACCAATGCCTAAACATAAAACACTAGGTGAAGGTAGAATTTTATTGTTTGAAAGGCTTGCTAAACTAATAAATAATGCATAAAATAAAGTAACAACCAACAAGCTAACTTACCCCAATCCACCAAAATAATGACTAAATAACACACTAGAAAAGGGAGTGAATATCCTTACCACTTTATGGATGATTTGTAACATTTTCACCTTGAAAGAAGTGGTTGGAAATAAGATATTTCCTTGTTGTCATGTTATATCAAACCTGCAAAAATAGCTAAAAACACAAAAAAAAAACAAGAAAATGACCTTTTGAGGTCTCCCACGAGTGTGTAATCACACTAGATCAATATATTTGTGGGTAGAAATGATAGGGAAACAAATTACGAGTGAATACTATGCCCCAGATCCTTTAGATATGCAGTAGAAATAGTTTCCAGCCGGCTGAAAATTACCTCTACAAATTTGGGGTTCAAACCCCCCTATGGTAAAAACTCAAATTTGCTACAACCAAGAGAAATGCTTGCTAGGTTGTAGTTTTCTTCTATATTAACCAGAGAATAAAGATAAAACTTAAAAATAAGATCTGAAAAGTTATAGAAAGGTTTGGAAGGTAAATACTTACAATATATGCCCCTTCTAATGCAAAATGAGTGTAGATCTGAAGATGTTCTTCGTTGTAATAACACAGATATGCACATTATTCTTCAAGAAAACCCTCATTAAGTAGATTCAATAAAGCATAAAACTCAAGGGTAGACCTATCTTACGGTAAAGAAATTCCCAAGAAGCAAAAACCCCAAGATCTACTAGCTTATAAGATATAGAAATGAAGAACTAAGTTAGGGCATGATTTTTATTTTTATTTTTTTACAATAAGAGATGATTTAAAATATTTGAATTTAAATGGTTGAAGAAATTGAGAGATTTACCTTTACCTTTTTTTTTACCTTTAGATGTCTCTTAGTTTGAGCGATGGTGACCCTGCAAGTTTAAGATTGGCCCGGATGGATTTCTAGTTGACTAGGTTTGGAGTTGAAGGACTATCGCCCCCAATGCTAGAAATTCAACAATAGATGGGTTCATCCTTGGATTTTCTAGGAGAGCTCCTTGATGGCTGGTCTCCAAGACAACCAATCAACTAGGGTCAAAGTGATAACCTACCACTTGGTTGAAGCTACTTCCAAGGAAGTTGGTCCAACAACTTGGTTGTGTTTCACTAAGAACCCATAAAGAAAGAAAGAGACAAAGAGTCTATTTCCTTTATTCCACGTGATTATGTAGCCCCTCAATGGATTGATTGGTCACCTTTTGCAATTCTCCTAAGGAACCCTTGTCAAAGCACAATTAAAATCATCCTTGGCCAATAAAATCAAGCATTATAGTAGACAATCCACAATGACACAAGAGAATTGAGTTCCAAAATATGGCATGATGATCTCACAAAGTTTCAACCACAATAAAATGAGAGAAGGGCCTAGCCTTACATATTTTTTGTCCATAATAACCTCTCTTTACTCCAACGACTAGTTTGACTATTCAAACCCATGAAGGAGGTACAAATTGTCCCAAAGGGGATGAATTGGTCTTTTAGTGGCTTAATAAATCATTTTCTTGTAGAGAGAGCATTTTTTACTTGCTAAAAATTATCCAACTGCTAGTAGACCAAAATGTTCCTCTTCTTTGACCATTTAACTTGGGAAATGTGCCCAACTTTTTTCTTAGAAGGATAGGACGATTTTCCTTTGGGAGGCAATATCTCCCTTAATATTTCATCAATCCAAAATGTATAATATGGGTTTTTCTCGTAAAATTTTTATGATCATTTCAATTCCATGTTGTATTTTTGCCTTTGGGGACCCACTGCATTGGGATCTATGAATTGTCGCAAAAGACTTGCAATGATGATAACTTTTTGAGACTCCCATATTGAGAACAAAAATGATAAATGCACCATGGCCAAGGGATTCCTACAGACTCAATAGAAAATAACCATATGGGTAGACATAGGTGTACATGACATGGAGCGAACTAGGCCCCACAAACTGCAATCACCCCTACATAAGACTCATGGATCCACACAACCATGTGTCCCAATAGATCTATCCCAAAGCCTCCAATCCTATCTAGGATGAGAGACATTGAGACAAGGACTAAGGGGATTGATCATGGCCAGACCAAGTTTGGGAGTCCATTACAAAATCAGCCACTATGGTTTACATGGCTTTTGACTTGCATCCTTGGGCTTACAATGGTGTAGCCAAGTGAAAATATAGAGTACTTCATGGAGAGGTAATAGCACCTTACCACTTGTTTGAGCTAGAAGATAATGGAAACTTGGCATGAGGTTTCAGTGAGTTGGGTGCTCAACACACTTAGCCATGTGAGCAAGATGAAAAATATCGTAGTAGCAAGGAATTCACCTTGGACAGTCTATGTGGTGAACAAGAAAGTTACTTGGGCATGTGGCATGCCTTAAAAGAAGGCATAGGAAAGTTAGATGGAATGGATGACTTGGTTGAAGACTTGTGAAGTCATAGGTTGAAGCATGATTGTAGATGGTATTCTTAGGTGTGCACAACAAGTTGCAATGTATTAATGGTAGAGATAAACAAAGTGAGCATGTGGTGGTCTTGTTGGAAAAAATGGCATGGCAATATACACAAGTTGTTAGACGTCTCGGAAAATGAATTTAACAAGTGTCAATACCAAACGTGGTAGGTGTCTAAGTGTTTTTGTTGAGTAGCTCCTATATAGAGGTTACACAAGTGTTAATAAAACTTAGGTTTGTTGGAACATTATGAGATGACCTTGGTTAAAGGCGCATTCAAAGGAGTTGAAGTGGTCCCATAGAAGAGTCATGTGTTTTTATGCTTAAGTGTTTAGATTAGATCATTGGGACATGAGACATTGCATGAATATGTACTAGGTACTAAGAAAGAAACACACCCTACCTTGAGGAAGTCAATGTGAAGAATTGGGTGTTATGTGTATGAGCATGCCCACACCTTAAGAATATCATTGGAGACTTAAGAGAGATTATGGTATCAACTAAGGAAAATATGCACATAAGAGTGAGATTGATTGTAAGATCCAAGAAATGTTAGAGGTCGACATCATTCAACCTAGCCAAAGTTATTTCTCTTCACCAATAGTGATGGTTATGAAAAAGGATGGTTCATGGCGTATGTGTTCAGATTATGGACAACTCGATAAATTTACCATCAAAGACAAGTTTCATATTCTTTTCATTCATGAATTATTAAATGAATTGCATGGAGCAATTTTCTTTACTAAGTTGGATCTTTGTTTGGGATATCATCAAATCAAAATAAAGCAGGAAAACATTCCCAAAATAGCCTTTAAAACACATGAAGGTCATTATGAGTTTTTGGTTATGCCATTTGGACTTATTAATGCACCTTCAATATTTCAAAGCTTGATGAATTCTATTTTCAAACCCTTCCTTAGAAAATTTGTGTTAGTATTTTTTAATGACATATTAATTTACAACAAATCTTAGGAAGAGCACGTACAACATGTTGATAGAGTATTACAACTATTGGAAGAGCAAAAAATTTATGCAAAGCCTTCCAAGTGTGCCTTTGGGGTTCAAGAAGTGGAATATCTAGGTCATATTGTATCTCATGAAGGTGTAAAAGTGGACCCTAACAAAATTAAAGCTATGAGGGAATAGCCAATTCCCAAAACCTTGAAGAAACTTAGAGGATTCTTAGGATTGACAGGCTATTACCATAAGTTTGTCAAGAACTATGTGTTGAGCAGTCAACACACCCTAAAAAGCCTATGTCAAATTTTACTTTTTGGGTACCACTTGATCTTTTGCATTGTCTGATTCATCTTCGTTGTGAAAAATGTTGCCTTTGCTTATCATGTTGTTTCTCATTTAAGTCTCTCAAAGATTGCTTGAACATGCGAAAACCCATAACTTAAAATAATAACATTTAATTAAAATAATCGACAGCCAAAACTTTTCCCCGACGCGCTCAAAGATTCGGCATCGGGAAGAATTAAAGATGGAAGAAAATCACTCGAGAAAACCATAGTTTCCGATCGTCGATCCTCATCGACGTCGGCAAAAGGAAGTTTTCTTCCGCGACAGGAGTCACACAAGGATATCGCCGATGACTAATCCCTTCAGCATCGGAAAAAGGCTAAAAAAGTACGTGTTAATGAAGAAATAAAGGTTTTGTCGATAGTCGATCCCCGATAACTTTCGGCATCAACGATTTTTGGAAAGCTAGCACGTAGAGAACGTGATAAGTCAATCCCCGATTGTCGACCCCCGATACCTTTCGACGTCGGCAATCCCAGGTTTATTTTAACACACGTCTCTTATCGAAAACCCCGACTCCGACTGAGATACACGTCAAACCACCTTTCCTCATCTGCCATCTGTCATTGCCCGAATGGTTAAACATATGATCTAGTTTTCCCCTGAGTCATTATTGGTTCCCCAGACCCAAGTCGCACCTCGAATCAATATTGTCATGTCAACACCATATGACGAAATCAATCGGCGTCGAAAAGTTTTCTCAGGAGGATACCAACGAGAACATTCACCACGTATCGTCGATTCCCGATATGACCACTAAGAAAGAGATGTGATGGGACATTATAACTCTAAGATATGATGGATCTGAAGCATTTAAAGAACTAATTAACTCAGAATCTCGCATTAGTTATTAATTCGTGAGGGGATCAAATCAACCGTTTGAAATTGTTGATAGAGCACACTACCCTCCATGCCTCCACTTTCAACCTATGACGAATTGAATTGCATGGATTTGGCGGCAAATCTCGTTTTATTTCCACTCATAACCCGAGTTAACTAGTCGATAAGACACGATAGTTTCTTCCCTTTCTAAATTCTTCTGAGTAGTTCATAAACAGGGTCATCGTGCATAAAGAAGTTCAAAGCATCTAGAGGAGCGAGATGAGTAATCTGGAAGGAGTTTCCAAGGTCCAATGAGTATTAAACAACAGGTTTAGCAAGTGTTACAGGTATGTACCAGTCTATAGATTTTTTATGCTTCACTTCAATCATTTTTGTCCGGTGTTACTCTGTACCCATGCCCTAAAGATCGACTTCGATGGCAGGAACAATGCCTCCAAGAAAACCAACCACCAGGAAATCTTCGAGAGAGTTGAAGCTAAAGGAACCAGATGTAGGAGAAGGCTCTTCCCCAGCGGTTGAAAAACAATTGGAATTTGCTCCAAAGTCGATGCCCGTCATCAAGACATCCACCAAGGAGGTTTTCATTCAGCCTCCGGCCTTTGGAGACACAGAGGCTAGCATAGGGACCAAGGCAATACTCTCACACTAGGGAGAAATTTTCCAGAAGATCAAGTGGGAAGAATTCCCTGAATATACCCCGCACAACGACCCTAATATGAGGAAACTTGACGATGAAGTTTTATCGAATATATGAAGGTCGTACCTGCACATGGTAGTGAGAAGAACTCCAGTATTCCCCTGCATACAAATTCTTAAGTGGCTTATTGACCACACAAACACACAAAGATGTATGATTAATGATGACAATGGTGAGTGTGTCGAGGTTTTACTTTCGGTGGAGGTGCAGAATTACTATAAGCTCAAAGACCCGGAGGAGTGAATGAACACCGATTTTGTTGTAATCTTCTATGAGAAACACAACACCAACCGAGTGATGGCTTCATGGTGGAGGGAGCATAAAAAATATACCAATCAGACCTTCGGTTGGTACCCGACGACAAACTTAAGGGAGTTGTATATCTATCTAATGGCCCTCCTCTGTCGGTTGCAAGGGGAGAAAGATTGCTCCAGGTTTTCAAAGGCTTGGATGCCTCTATCTTATACTATATCCATTTCCAGAAGAGGTTTTAATTGGGGCACAATCATCTCCAAACAACTGAGCACTTGCATACAATAGGCTCAGACACCGAAAGAAGGAGCTTCGTCCTTCCACATGGATTCTTATCTATTGGACATCATTTGTGCCAGAAATGTCTTTGATGGAATGAACTTGAGCTGACACACCCCAGAACTCCCAGTCCATGTGTATTTCAGCATCTTATAGCAGAATGGGTACAAGAAATGCTACTCTCTTAGTTGTGATCAATTTATCGCATGCATTCATTTTATGCTTTTCAAGAAAGATTGTCCAAGACTGTCGGTCGTGGCCAAAAAGATGATATCAAAGGTTGGTCATTGGTATCTGGATGAGCGCAATACCTGCATCAGGGTTTTCAGAGTCACCTGAGCACCACACTTGTGTTACAGGTGAATCCTCCTACGGACAAGAGGATTCCCTCTTGGTCTCTAGACCCCTAAGACCAAGACAGAAAGGGTGATATCATTGGTCACTGGCATCCTTTTAGATCTAATTAAGCTTATATATAAAGAGGAAGAAGAAAAGTGTACCTCTTTTAATGGTGTTTGTCCTCGCAAAGTCCAATTTGAGCTTCAATCCTAAGCTCCTCGATAGGTCCTGTAGAACAAACAAAGATACAACAAGCTTCCTATTCTACTGAGATTAGCTCAAAAACAAATCTATCTACTAGAGACAAGTTCATGTGGAACAAACACAAACTTGAAAGAAACATGCCAAGCATATATGTATATTAATGAGAACAAATGAAGAGTACTTACAGGCCTTTGATGAAGGTGCAAAAACTTCTTCCAACTCTCCTTGTCCAGCCCCTTTGCTCAAGTAATCTACATTGATTACACTTCAATTCCATCTCACTTATGGGATCATAAGTTTGGTGTAATTCTCAATCTCCATCTGTGAATACCAGTCATGAGATCATAAGTTTGGTATCTCCAATCTCTATCATGTCATGTATGTTGCCTATGAGATCATAGGTTTCATAACTCCAATCTTTCCATGTACTTTCACCATGAGGAGGCCTCCTTATATAAGCTTTGAGAGGCCCAACCACTTGAGAGATCCTTGGGATAAGTTGAGGATTCTTCTCCTTCAGTTGTGGATCTTCCCTAAGATCATGCCTTGACCTCATATTCGAATCCAACCACCTTCATATATTGAGGGGATTCTTCCCTGATTTCCCTCAACAGACCAAATTTCGCCCAAAAAAGGCCAGCTCTCCCTCAAAAGGGGTACAGAGCGTTGGAACGCTCCCCCAGAAGAGGTTACAGAGCGCCAACACTCCCTGACAGTATTTAGGGGAGCGCTCCCTTCCAAATTTGAATTTTGAGTGGCTTTTTCAGTGGCAAAAGGCTTGTACTCCTTGTCAATTGATTTCTCCTCTTCAAAACTAGTCTTTGAGGTGTCTTAAGTGTCTTTACGATGTCGTTAGAGAGACGACATAGGTAAGATAATGTTTGCGACACTTGTGAACAATATGTGACACTTGCAATATTTGTAAGGACAACACTAGCCATCATTGCAATGAGTGATTTTGATGTGTAATAGATTGCCCCCCAAAGTGTGAAGTCAGAAGACGATGATGATTGAAGTACTTTGTAGACTTTTTTGAGCAAGGGTATGGACGCAAAGGGGCTGGAAAAAGATGCACACAACCATCAAACAAATATTATGACATGTTTCAAACCCAAGGCAGGCATACCTATTCTTGAGTGATAAAGACTTTTTCAGGTATGGCCGCCATAGAATACACTACGGATCCATAATTATATTGACAACAAGGTATAGCCACTGAAGATACAATGTGGATCTATACCCCTATGACCTGAACTGATCGTAGCCATGAAGAATACACAGTGGATCTACAATACGAAAAGACATAGCCACGACCAATACAAAGTGGATCTATGTTACAGTATATGTGTCAATGTTCAAAGAAACTTCGTCGCAACCTGGGAAAAGTTCATATAAGATTGATGATTCAACCCAAGGTCTTCTTACCAATCCCGATGTAGTACAAATCTAACCATATGAATAGATGTCTTGATGTCGAACATGGTAGAAACCACTTGATTACCGATCAATGAGGTAAACTATTAACAAGCGCGAGGGAAATCACCATTGATGTCAATGATTCCCAAGGTACTCTAGTACAATCCAATGAATGTGAATGGATGAGCTGAAGTTGAACATCCGTGGAATCACCCGATCAGGGGTCAATGATGTAAACCCACTGTCAGAAGTGAGAAGGCCTGCCATTGAGGAATGCAGGTCCCAAGGTATTGACTGGTTTCTAAGTCTAGCTCCTGGATAATGTGTTGAAGTCGACAAGAATAGACTCGTCGAAGGAGGGCCTTGGTGTATCCCCCATCAATGACACAAAACTCACACAAAGATGTAATTGATGGATCAAATAAACATGGACTGACACAGGTATTGAAACAAGAATTTGTGATGGTTGACTCTTGAGGCAGATACTTCCCTTGAACACTGAGGCATGACAACAGAAACTTGACATGGACCAAAACTTGATAATGCAGTGGATATTGTGACTTTCGTCGGGTGACCCAAAGGAGTGAAGAAACTCAAAGGATTGGTTCAGTGCAAAGGTTCAGCATATTGAAATGCGTGCAAAGATAAAATGTCGTGTTCAAGGGTGACTGTAAGGTTACTAGTAAAGTTCTCAAAAACTGTTTGGCTTGTTTCTTTCAATTTTTCCCCCATATAGATAGATGAGTACCTCTTTTTGGTTTAACGAGCTCGAGGAGGGTAACACATGCTCGATATAACTCACCTTCGGTAAGTCCCTCTTCCTTTTTTTAACGAACTGGAAGAAGTAAGGGTTCGATCCCATATGGGCCCTTCAATGTATGATCGTTTAACGAGTCCAGAGAAGGTAAAATCAGTTGTTTTTCATATTTAGAGAGTCTGAAAATGACTTAAAGACGACTCTAATGTGGTCCTTTTTCGTAATATTAGTCTCGCGAGGCCGAAAAAGAGATAAATTATCTCTCGAAAGACGTCCTTTCAAACTTTTTAACGATTGGGAAAGGAAGCAAGATCACTCGGCAATCTTTTCACGTTTAGAGAGTCTGAAAAGAGATTAAAGAAGACTCCAGGGGGTTCCTTTTTCGTGTATCCAATGTGGTCCTTTTTCGTAATATTAGTCTCGCGAGGCCAAAAAAGAGATAAATTATCACTTGAAAGACGCCCTTTCAAACTATTTAATGAGTGGGAAAGGAAGCAAAATCACTCAGCAATCTTTTCACGTTTAGAGAGTCTGAAAAGAGCCTAAAGGAGACTCCAGGGGGTTCCTTTTTCGTGTATCCATGCGATCCCAAAAAAGAGGTAAAAGGTCACTCGGTTACATTCTCATGTTTTTACGAGCGCGAGAAAGAACAAAGACTAAGCTCGGTACTCTGCCCCCATCTTGAAAGCTAGTGGCTTAACTCCAAAATGATCATCAAAGGCTAGAGACATGCCCCCCCAAGCTTCAATTCATTCACCGACTTTAAGGTTGACACCAATTTCTATACTAGATGGAGAAAAAGGATACAGGTGGATGAAATGAAGGTTCAAAAATGAGACCTAACGAAAGACTCGACTCAACATCTACGAGATCTGGCGAAAGACTCAATTTGACGAGAGAGGTGATTGTTTCATTTTTTAATGAGCCTGACACATGAAAAGAACTATGCTCAAGGTTCTGGGTTGAATCCCCAGATTTTTGTTTCATTTTTTAACGAGCTTGCTACAGAGAGGAAAACTATGCTCAAGACTTTTGTTTCATTTTTTAACGAGCTTGCCACAGAGAGGGAAACTATGCTCCTAACCTCTGTTTCATTTTTTAACGAGCTTTACACAGAGAAGAGAAACTATGCTCGTAACTTCTTCTTGATCATGACTTCCAACAGGATAACGCTCTGGAAGGACACCATGTCAAGGGACAAAACTCGGTCATGGCTTCCAAGAGATCTTCACTAGATGGAAAAAGAATGCTCTGCAAGGAACACATGTCGAGGGTCACGACAGGGGTAAGGAGATCAGGATCCAATAGCCCTATCGAAGAGATCACCATGTCAACTACCGGATCTAATTCATCGGAAGTTGAATTCATGGGAGAAAATGCCACATAATTGACCTTTGGCAGGGGTGATACCGACTACATATAAGAACCGTTTAGGCAGTTCATTGGGTTGATGGTCAAGTTAGGGCCAACAAACGAAAGTTGATCAATAGTCACCATTCTTCCATCGTACAGGAAATATATCACACGAAAAAGAGTGGACACAATAGCTTTCATGGCATAGACATAATCTCGCCCAAGGAGTAAATCGAAATCCAAGGGGTCCTAGACTACCATAATGTCAATAAAGACAGTTTTCCCTCCCAAAGTTATGGGAAACTGAGGAAGGATCCCTAAAGGGTGATTGGTTCTTCTGTTAAAGGCCAACAGAGTCTGGGTAACCGGCACAAGCTAAGGATAACCCAAAGCTTGCCAAGCAATAGAGGAAAAAATACTAACGTACGAACCTTCATCTATCAACGTTTGAGGAATGACCCGACCACAAACCTATACTGTGATCTTGAAAGGAATGTGAGAGGGAAGATGAGGTCTAGTTAGCACACCCCAATCAAAAAGGATGACCTCATTACTTGGAGGGGTTTTCGCAGGAGAAGGAGGAATGCCCCCGGGCACGATAGATCTTGTATCAACGAGAAAAACATGGGCAAAATCGGGTTTACTCTCTAGAGAGAGAGTAGGATCAACTGATGGTGGAACTGGATCTACCACTTTGGCACTCTTCAGAGGAGGAGTGGTATTGACCGATGATCTAACCGGAGAAACCACTTTGGCACTCCTTAATGGAGGAGTGGGATCGACCGATGGCAGAGTCGGATCGACCACTTTGACATTCTTCAAAGGAGAAGTGGGATTGACTTATGTCAGAACCTGATTGACCACTTTGACACTCTTAGGATGAAGGGTGGGACTGACCAATGACGGGATTGGATCAGTCACTTGGGTTTCACTTTTCATATGAAAAGTGGGGTTGATCGATGACGGAACTGGATCAGCTACTTTGGTTGGTGGTTCAACCATGGATGAAACTAGATTGACCACCTGATCAATCCGACTGACCGGGGATGGAACTTGATTGACCATTCTATCAACTAACGATGGGTTGGAGGAAATCTTACGATAACCTTTTGGAAGTTTAAGCTTTTCCAAAATAGAAGAAGCCTCATCCATACGAGGACAAAGATGAGAATAATGATCACCTTCGCATAACATACAAGGAAAATTGACATTTGTCTTCTTCTTACCAACCTTAACGTCACTAGTTGACGAGGTGTCACCAGCATGACTAGCAGGGGCCAATAATGTGGAAGACCACATCTCTAAGACCTTGGGAATACAAGGGCAATCCCTCAAAAAATGGTCACCCCTACAAAGACTGCAAGGGAATTTGGGTTTTAGATTCTTCATTTTAATCTTATCGACCTTATCAACACTCCAAGTACTATTAAAAGTAGCTAGTTTCTTGGATCCAACATTTGATGTAGTTGGAGCCTTGGTCCCTTTCTGGTTCTTCTTCTTCTCTTTCCATTTCTTCTTCTTCTTATCAATCTGGCTACTCGCTTCAGATCTTTCACTAGGCGAAGAAGGAGAAATGGAAGGAGACTTGATGGTCAAAGAAGGAGAAAGTTTGACATGAGGTTGATGTGGGACTAGTGTGTTTACATATGAATCACCTGCATTCGAGATCACCGGAGTGGAAAACAACCATACCTGTAACCCAATTATGAGACCTAGAAGGCTCAAAGTAGCGATGTAAGGAGGACCAATGTTTCTGTAAGAAGGAAAAATAAATGGTTCCCCTGGAAAAGGGGTTCCTTCATTGGTCATTCTGGGAACTGACGCCATAAAAATAAAGATCCAACCTATATTATGCTAGGGAGAACAAACAACACACACTAAAAATCTAGTAAGAAAGCAAGCAAACAAAACCTTCTCATAATGAGCACACTAGTTGGTGATGAAATCCAACGTCGCGGGAACAAAGTAAGAAGGGTTTGAGATAGAGCGGGTGGAAAAGTTACGTTGACGACCTGCTTAACGAACTTACACCCTGGTGCAAGCTCCCACACATAATCGTGGGTATGCCCTCCAAGGAGCCCGAGTGAGTCTAGCCAACATCGATTCCAGGTACCGTGAAGACTTTCCCCTCCACAGTCACCTTGTGTAAAGACCCTAAAGAGATAGGCCACTAAGGATACCAACTACAACAGTGATTCACGGGGAAACAGTCGACAGTTTGATCCACGTGCAAGGGCAGCGTATCTAGCCCGAAATCAACTTGAAAGGCTTCCATTGATCATTGTGGGTATACCTTCAAGCGACCCCCACAATACATGCAATCTCTACACCAAGACCAACAGAGTAGGCTGAGTAACTTTGCCAATCTTAATGCGGCCTTGTGATTGGCCCTTGTGTGAGAAGGGCTTCCCAGGGCAAAATGTAGCAATTTGATTTCACCGCTCCCTAACACAAGATCTGATGTTTGTTTGCAACTTTGGAAAGTTATCTTTCACACCTATTCCAAAGACCTACAACTAATCTAAGGTAGGTTTGCTACCAGAAAATGTAAAAATGTCTAATCAATTTTTAGTTTAGCACTTTATTTTTAAGGCATTTGTTACTCAAAAGGAAAATGGCGTGAACAATATGGTGTTTTGACCGACTCAAAATTTATGCAAAGAGATGAATATGCAATCTTTTCATTTCGATGAAAGCTATGCTACGAGAAGGAGAAAACATTCATCATTTCATATGCACAATGTCCCAAAATGTCAAAAAACATGCAATTCCGCTACTTGAAATACAAGCATTCAAGGAAGACAATAAATGCGAAGAAGAATCCAAGAAACGATAGGGAGAAAGAGAAACTACTCAAAACTAATTGCTTGGGAAAATTACCTCAAAGATCAAATAGAATAGTGCATAGACCTTTGAATTTACTCACAAAAGATTCGACTCAGTCAGATAAATGAGAAGAAAACAACAAGTTGACTCTAAATCAGCAAAGACAAAGAGTGACTTCAAGGCAAGGAAAGAAAATGTCAAAATTCCAAACAAAAGGTGATCAATTCTTAGAAAGAAGAGTGTTGAAGGCCAAATCAAGGGTGTACTGAGATGATAAGACTCTGAGAAAGTGCCAAAAGAAAAAATCGAACTTCAGAGAATGAAACCCTAGAGGATTATTCACAGAAAAGGGGCATCGCTCTGGCATAAGGGGCACCAGAGTGTTCCAACACTCTGTGTAAGACCAGTAGGGAGCACCAACGATCTGGTAGCAAGGGTAGGGGGGCACTGGCCTCTAAAAATTCAGAAAAAATGCCCAGAAAGTCAAAAAATCAAGCAAACTCAATCAACCAACTTGAAGGTGATGAAATCAAGAGCCAATCAATCAGATATAAGAATCAAAGATAGTATGGATAAGGTCGAGAAGTGGTCAAAGGGACAAAACAAGATCTAGGAAAGGAAACAAAAATCAGAGCTCCTCCCTAGTGGAGTCACCAATTTCTGTTACAGGTGAATCCTCCTGCAGACAAGCGGATTCCCTCTTGGTCTCTAGACCCCTAAGACCAAGACAGAAAGGGTGTTATCATTGGTCACTGACATCCTTTTAGATCTAACTAAACTAGTATATGAAGAGGAAGAAGAAAAGTGCACCTCTTTTAATGGCGTTTTTCCTCGCAAAGTCCAAGTTGAGCTTCAATCCTAAGCTCCTCGATAGGTCCTGTAGAACAAACAAAGATACAACAAGCTTCCTATTCTACTGAGATTAGCTCAAAAATAGATCTATCTACTAGAGACAACTTCATGTGGAATAAACACAAACTTGAAAGAAACATGCCAAGCATATATGTATATTAATGAGAACAAATGAAGAGTACTTACAGGCCTTTGATGAAGGTGCAATAATTTCTTCCAGCTCTCCTTGTCCATCCCCTTTTCTCAAGTAATCTACACTGATTACACTTCAATGGCATCTCACTTATGGGATCATAAGTTTGGCGTGATTCTCAATCTCCATATGTCAATACCACTCATGATATCATAAGTTTGGTATCTCCAATATCTATCATGTCATGTATGTTGCCTATGAGATCATAGGTTTCATAACTCCAATCTTTTCATGTACTTTCACCATGAGGAGGCCTCCTTATATAAGCTTTGAGAGGCCCAACCAATTGAGATATCCTTGGGATAAGTTGAGGATTCTTCTCCTTCAGTTGTGGATCTTCCCTAAGATCATGCCTTGACCTCAGATTCGAATCCAACCACCTTCATATATTGAGGGGATTCTTCCCTGATTTCCCTCAACAGACCAAATTTCGCCCAAAAAAGGCCAGTGCTCCCTCAAAAGGGGTATAGAGCGTTGGAATGGTCCCCCAAAAGAGGGTACAGAGCATTAGTGCTCCCTGACAGTATGTAGGGGAGCGCTCCCTTCCAAATTTGACTTTTGAGTGGCTTTTTCAATGGCAAAAGGCTTGTACTCCTTGTCAATTGATTTCTTCTCTTCAAAACTAGTCTTTGAGGTGTCTTAAGTGTCTTTACGATGTCGTTAGAGGGACGACATAGGTAAGATAATGTTTGCGACACTTGCGAATAATATGTGACACTTGCGATATTTGTAACGATGACACTAGCCATCATTGCAATGAGTGTTTTTGATGTGTAACAACTTGTTACCTGTGTATGTCCATGATCGACTAGTAGTAAGGGAAATATGCTACCAGACCATCCTGCAAGGTTACAATGCTACTCTGGTAAAAGATAAGAAGCGGGCATTCATACCTTATGGATTATATATAGGTTTCTACATGGTAAAAGACACCACTCAAGCCAAGTGGGAAGGGTTAAACCAAATAGAGTTTTGATTCCAGACTGGCCATTTTTGCAAGCACGACCCAAAGGTTATAGTCTTGAAGCATGCGTCGCAAGTATCGTCCTGCTAGCCATACGCCCATGACAAGTTTGAAGATGATATTTTCACAGAAAACATGTAGGATTGGGACGAAGTTGTGGCAAGGATGGTCGATCCTAGGACAACCAGATTCAAATCCATGAGCCTAGATGAACAAGCGGCAACCCTGGAACAATCATCTCAAGGATCCCTCCAGGCCAGAGAGGAAATAATAGCGGTCGAGACAGCAGAAGCTCCCCAGGAAGTGGTCAAAACAACAGAGATTTCCCAGGTAACCTCGGTACATGATAGAAGTTCCCCAAAGGCTCAGGATGCGTGGGAGAGAGGGTTACTCATGTGGCACTTATTCACCGTAAGAATCGTTGAACTACAGGAGGACACCCTCATGGCACTCGCAATGTGCAAGGATATGGAGTGGTGGTACTAAAAGGCACAACAAGTTGTGGAAAGAGTCGACTACATTGGTGCAGTCCAACAGGGCCGAGATAAAGAAGAACACAACATCCGAGTGTTGAACTAAAGCAGTCTTGATCGCATAAAGAAGTCAGCCGAGTATTGGGCAAAAATGTCTCGGGAACCCCATCGAGAAATTCAAGAGAAGTGGGTCAAGTACGAGAAACACTGGACAAAGATTAATCGGGTGATGAAAGATATCGGACTCCCTGAGTTTGGCATGCCCGATGACTTTGTTGACTTGCACGACATAGTCGAATCGCACACCAAGCAAGTTTCTTCATGGGCCGGAAGACTAGCAAAGGTGACCGACACAGTGCCACGACAAGTGCAACAATTTTTGGAACACCCGATCAGGGCTCAGGCTATGCTGCAACAATTGAGTGCAAGTCTAGTTAAGTATCGGGTGCATGCGATAGAAATAAGAGAAATTTACGTAGCCACGATGCAACAACACAGGTTCCCATACGCCAACACCTGCGAGGAGTTGTTTATCAGTTGGTCGGAGTATGAGAAAAGTCACCCTTTCAAAGTGATGTCTTAAGATGACTGTTAGAGAACTGTTAGGATAGAATGTCACGTGGCGAGTTTTGTTTTACTTATCCACACTTAGCCATTATTTTCAGTTGAATTTTATGTTATAAATAAGAGCATCGACCAATTAGTTGAAGGTCGACGGTTTTTGCAAGAAACTCTCTTTTTTTTGTTTGTTAAGAATTATTTTGGAGCTACCCGTAATTGAGAAGTCCTTCTGGACCAAAGACAAGTTGTATTTTCATCAAATGCATGTATGATTGGACGTGGAGAAGAACTATTTCCTATCTTGCTTCATGAATAGATGTTGTAACAAGTAAGAGCTATTGAATCTATTGTTAAGTTATCTGATGCAATGTTTTACAATTCTTTTCTTTAATAATGAAGATGAATCGGTGTGTTATTATGTGATGAATGATTAGAGTAGGTGAATTATTTTACTTGCCATTATTTATCGCATATGTGTTTTCTTTCTGATAATTAAGTATCTCAGACAGTAATTGGATGCTCACATGGTTAATGTATTAGTACTAGGCCTGTGGTATAAAATTGTCGTCTGCATGCTTGAGTAGTGGGTTATCCCAAGCTCGGCCTCTTCTCCAATAGTTAAACCTTTTCCCATTTTTTTGTCAAGTTGGTTTATACCGACTTCCATCTTATATCGATCCCACTTGAGAGAAAATTACAAAAAGAGAAATTCCAAACTAAAGGAGATGCCTTCACAAGAAAATGCAAAGTCGATCGATTAATTAACCGAATCGCAAGATCTAGAGAACCATTCCACTATTAAACGCTGCAGAGTTTAATTGGGCCTTGGTGGCGGGTTTGGTTCCTTTTGTTGAATTTAATGGATTTAGGACACATCAACACTATGGTCAAATAACAACACCTCTAACAACATTATTAAATAAGGAAGCATTTTATTGGACTCAAGAAGAAACCAAATCTTTTGAAAAACTTAAGGAGTCTATGTTTACAACTCTTGTCCTAGTCACACTTGAATTCACAAAAATATTTATTGTGGAGTGTGATGCCTCAAACAATGGCATTGGTGCATTTTTAATGCAATAAGGAAGGCCCCTTGCCTTTGAAAGCGACCAACTTAAAGGAAAAAACTTACTCAAACCCATTTACGAAAAAAATGTTGGCCATACTACTTATAGTTGAGAAATGGTTCCCTTTCCTAATAGGAAGACACTTCAAAGTAAAAACAAATCATGATAGTTTGAAGTACTTCTTGGGGCAATGGTTATCTTTAAAAGAGAAACAAAAATGGGTTACAAAGATTCTAGTTTATGACTTTGAAATTATCTACAAAAAAGGAAACATAATATTGTGGTAGATTCACTTTCAAGGAAAGAAGAAAAAACAAAGGGTTCATTATGTGTTAATTCTATTCTGCAATTTGATTAGGTGGAAGAAGCAAAGATAGAATGGAAATAAGATCAAGATGTATG
>SNQJ01S0110850.1:14900-38599 GCA_010110895.2 Picea sitchensis | reverse complement strand
AAAAAAAAAAAAAATTGATTAAGTAACCAGGAAGAGAAAGTACAGGGCATAAAAGAGCAGGAAAATAGAAAGGCGGAGTGTAGTTTTCCTAAGTGCAAATTGGTTTCAAAGAAGCCCCATTGTTGCAAAACCATCATTTTCTACTAATTGTCAGCAAATGCTTTGTTGAAGATTAGATTTTATTGCAACATGTTCGTGTAAGTATGTTCTTCATACATTCTTCCATGACTAACAAATTAACTTAAGTATTAAACTTCATTTTCTACTAATTGTCAGCAAATGCTTTGTTGAATATTAGATTTCATTGGAGTGTGTGGGTGTAAGTGTGTTCTTCATACATTCTTCCATGACTGTAACATATTAACTTAAGTATTAAACTTCTTGCATCATGGGTTGTTAGCATTACAACTTAATAATTGTATGTCTGGAAACAAGAATGACGATTTTGCTGGAACATTGTAAATTGGTATTGCTATGATGTATCTGCATTACGAATAGAATTGAACGTTGCTTTGAAACTGTGTGTAATCCATTTTTTTGTTTGCATAAAATCCTGCTGGATTGACACAGTACATTGCCATAGAATTGTTACATGTTCCATTTTACAAAAAAATAATCTAAGTAAAGACAATATCGAAGAAATACAAGACCACCGAACCATGCCAATGAGAACAGGTGCCAAATCCAGAAAAGAAGCAGCAACAAAGACCGGAAGGCAAAATTTTTTAATAGCAAATCCATTTAAGAAAAAAATAAAAACATCGATTATTGTACATCTATCCCTAGAAATTGGACACAGTTCTTCGGGCCAAAACATTGAACGTATCTACCACAAACACAGGCACGAGATCCGCAGTATGCAAGATCGTTGCAGTTTTCTCCTCGATGAATCATCATGTGCTAAAATTGATAGTTTTCAGAAGCTTCCCATGATGAAGAAGACGAAAAATGTTGCAGGTAAAATGGAATATCCCTTAAATGAAAGTTAGGACAAAACTAGAAACCGTCTCTCCACAGTCTAAAAAAAATTCAGGGGCACAAGATGCATGTGCAATTTCAGAGTCCCAAATTAGTCCACTCTGGGTGGAAGGAGATGACTATTAGAAATATACCTTGCAGCAATGAGACTTGTGGAGCTGATTCTCGAAGATGTTAATTGCATATCTAGAGAACAAGACAATAGTCCCGCAAGTGAATAATTTTTTGGTTTGAAATATATCTCTCGGAACATCAACATATCATTTCTTTACAGTGAAACTCTTACGCCTAGAAGGGACTAATTTCGACCTCTGGAATTCCTACTTTCGAGCTGCAAAGTGGCTATTGCGTTCAACATCGGTTTCTTTTCTGAAACTCCTTTTGGTGTTGTCAGGACCGCCATCATTGACCCAGGAAGTTCCGCCCATTGTGGTTGATTTCAATTTGGGCACAGTAGTGGGAACAATCTCTACATTCCCATCATCCATTGTCATATCATCGCCCAACAGATCAACTTCTTCTGGCTCGGAATCCATGACATCAACCTCTGGGCCAATGATCAATGCAACTGGCCAAGCTCTCAGAGCAGGCAAGGTTGCCTTGGAATTCTTTGGCTTGAAATATATCTCTCGGTGTACCAAGGGACCATCTCCCTTTTTGCTCCTGGGCGGAGGGAGATGAGTAGTAAGAATATGCCCCAGAATAGTGGAACCTCTAGCCATTATTCCTGACTGTGTTTGTTGTATCTAGACATAACTGCTACCACAAGTTAACGAGAATTTTCGTTTGCTCTAGACGATGTTTGAAATGAAAATTGGGGAGGGATAATATAACCCTTCGCAAATTATGGTTTGATGCGTATCAATGGAATATCTCCTTGAGCCTTTCATTGATCAATGACAATCTCCAGGGTTCATGCAGAATGAGTTGTTACCATTAAAGTTCACTAATTGCATATTTAGAAAAAAAGTGCGAAGGTCGCGGTGACGACGAAGAGAGATGAAGAATTAGAGATTTCTTAAAGGCGCCAACCCGTCGGCACACAAAAGCAGATTCCATCATGTTTGAAATGAATACTTGTAAAGGATAACACACTTCTCCACAAATCTTGGTTTAATTCGTAGTAATGACAAATCTTCTGCGGCCTTCCGGACATTAATGACAATCTTAACGGTTCCTGGAGGAGGAACTACTAGCATTAAAGCTTAATTATTGCATATCTGGGAACAAGTATGAAGGTAGCAGTTGCCACGAAGCATTGTACATTTCGTGCACCCGCCAACCCGTGAAACAGATTCCAATAAATGCTCAAGTATAGAAAACGGTCGAGCAGGTTAAAAAAAAAAAGGCAGAAGATATACCCAGGGCAGAAATTCCCGCACGTAGACATTTTCCGAAAAACGACTAAGTAAAGAAAGGGAAAGCAAAGAAAAGAGAAAGCAGATGGAAATTTTCTGAAGTGGGAATTGGTCTTAACAATAACTATGGACTGCATTAAACATGTTAACGGGTTCTTCAATGAAGGAATAGGTGCAGTGAGCGATGTTTATAGCAATCATTTTTTGGATGCTTAAGTAAAGTTTTTGTGTTGTGAGCTTCACCACAAGTATAGCAACGACGAATTTGAATTTTAATGTCCTCTCGTTCATATGATTGTTCCATTAGACTTCACATAGTATATATTCTTTTATTTCAATTTGTTTGCTAATTTGTGGGTCGCGAGAGTCAGGGTGTTGTGAATCCGCCAACTTCCGCACCTATAAAGTATGAACATGATATTTTATAGAGCATGTACAGATCCCGCATTCCATATTTAGCCACTTTTTGGATTGCAGGTTTTCAGGATGGCAGGCTCAAAAGTGGGCCTCTATTGTTCCATGGCATACAAATAGCACCCAGAATTCTGCAAAATACAAATTGACAAGCGGACCTGCAAGCTAGCTCGGGCAGCATTGCACTCATATTGTTTCGTGTCATACATTGCATGAGATTTTATAGACCATGGACAGATCCCTCATTCCATACTTAGCCACTTTTTGGATCACGGGTTCTTGGGCTGGCGAGCTCAAAATTGGGCCTCTGTTGTTCCGTGCCCCACAAATAACACCCATAGTTCCACGATATACAAATTGACAAGCGGGCTTAGCTTCACCGCAAGTATAACAACGACGAATTTGAATTTTAATGTTCTCTCGTTCATATGATTGTTCCATTAGACTTCTCATAGTATATATTCTTTTATTTCAATTTGTTTGCTAATTTGTGGGTCGTGGAAGTCAGGGTGTTGTGAATCCACCAACTTCAGCACTTATAAAGTATGGACATGAGATTTTATAGAGCATGTACGACTCTCGCTTTCCATACTTAGCCACTTTTTGGATCGCGGGTTCTCGGGTTGGCGGGCTCGAAAGTGGGCCTCTGGTGTTTCGTGGCCTACAAATAACACCCACAATTCCATGATATACAAATTGACAAGCAGACCTACGGGCTAGCTGGTTCAATGTTGCACTCCTGTTGTTTCGTGCCATACATTGCATGAGATTTTATAGACCATGGATGGATCCCTCATTCCATACTTAGCCACTTTTTGGATCGCGGGTTCTCGGGCTGGCAGGCTCAAAATTGGGCCTCTGTTGTTTCGTGCCCTACAAATAGCACCCACAGTTCCGCGATATACAAATTGACAAGCAGGCTTAGCTTCACCGCAAGTATAACAATGACTAATTTGAATTTTAATGTCCTCTCGTTCATATGATTGTTCCATTAGACTTCGTATAGTATATATTCTTTTATTTCAATTTGTTTGCTAATTTGTGGGTCACGAAAGTCAAGGTGTTGTGAATCTGCCAACTTCGGCATTTATAAAGTATGGACATGAGATTTTATAGAGCATGTACGGCTCCCGCATTCCATACTTAGCCATTTTTTGGATCGCGGGTTCTCGGGCTGGCGGGCTCGAAAGTGGGCCTGTAGTGTTCTGTGGCCTACAAATAGCACCCACAATTCCGCGATATACAAATTGACAAGCGGACCTGCGGGCTAGTTGGGTCAACGTTGCACTCCTATTGTTTTGTGTCATACATTGCATGAGATTTTATAGACCATGGACGGATCCCTCGTTCCATACTTAGCCACTTTTTGGATAGCGGGTTCTTGGGCTAGCAGGCTCAAAATTGAATTTTAATGTCCTCTCGTTCATATGATTGTTCCATTAGACTTCGCATAGTATATATTCTTTTATTTCAATTTGTTTGCTAATTTGTGGGTCGCGGAAGTCAGGGTGCTATGAATCCGCCAACTTCGACACTTATAAAGTATGGACATGAGATTTTATAGAGCATGTACGGCTCCCGCATTCCATACTTAGCCACTTTTTGGATTGCGGATTCTCAAGCTGGCGGGCTCGAAAGTGGGCCTCTAGTGTTCTGTGGCCTACAAATAGCACCCACAATTCCGCGATATACAAATTGACAAGCGGACCTGCGGGCTAGCTAGGTCAATGTTGCACTCCTATTGTTTC
This sequence comes from Picea sitchensis, assembly GCA_010110895.2. NCBI lineage: Eukaryota > Viridiplantae > Streptophyta > Pinopsida > Pinales > Pinaceae > Picea > Picea sitchensis. The sequence continues at coordinate 34,101 of SNQJ01S0110850.1, read as the reverse complement.
GTGTCATACATTGCATAAGATTTTATAGACCATGGAAGGATCCCTCATTCCATACTTAGCCACTTTTTGGATAGCGGGTTCTCGGGCTGACGGGCTCAATTGGGCCTGTGTTGTTCCGTGCCCTACAAATAGCACCCACAGTTCCACGATATACAAATTGACAAGCAATCTTGCAGGCTATTTGAATTAAGGGCCTCTTGTTGATGTGATAGCACAATTGGACTTGGGCCAGTTTATATTCGTTTATTACAATATGAAACAGGGAAGCAGTTGGTCGGGCTGGTGATATAAAAGTATGTGAAATCTGAAGACGTGAATCCCCCAACTTCTGCATCTAGAATTTTTCTGAAAAACGAGTAATAGATACTAAGTATGTACTCTTATAAAGTATGGACATGAGATTTTTATAGAGCATGTACATTTCCCGCATTCCATACTTGGGCACTTTTTCGATCGCGGGTTCTCGCTCTGGCGAGCTAAAAAATGGGCCTCTACTACTTTGTATCCTACAAATAGTACCCACAGTTCCGCGACATACAAATTGAGAAGCGAACTTGCAGACTGGATGGTATGTACTTTTATAAACTATGGACATGAGATTTTATAGAGCATGCACGGATCCCTCATTCCATACTTAGCTACTTTTTGGATTGTGGGTTCTCGGGCTGGCGGGCTCAAAATTGGGCCTTTATTGTTCTGTTCCCTAGAAACAACACCCAGAGTTTCACGATATACAAATTGACAATCGGACTTGCGGGTTGTCTAGCTTAACATTGCACTTCTATTGTTTTGTGTCCTCCAAGCAACAATCAGACTTCCACGATAGACAAATTGACAGACAGAATCCAGGACTAGCGAGCTCAACATTGCCATTGTCTACGAAAGGGCATCCCTATGAACTATCTAACACTATCAAAAGAACATGATTTTCAAATACTAAATTATTAATATTAAATATTGATATCGCACAATTTAATTACATAAACTATCAATATTGAACCCGCTGATCCAGTAACTCATACTAAATATGTACTATAGAGTATGGACATGATCCCACATTGCATACTTAGCCACTTTTTGGATCGTGGATTCTCGGGTTGGCGGGCTCAAAATTGGGCCTCTATTGTTTCGTGCCCTAGAAATAACACCCACATTTCCACGATATACAAATTAACAAGCGGACCTATGGGCTGGCTAGCTCAACATTGCACTTCTATTGTTCAGTGTCCTCTAAACAGCACTCAAAGTTCTGCGATATACAAATTGACAGACGGACTCCAAGGCTGACGGGTTCAAGATTGCCATTGTTTACGGATGGTAATCCCAATCAACTATCTAACATTATCTAAAAACATTATTTTCAATACAAAATTATTAATATTAAATATTGATATTGTACAATTTAATCAGAAAAAAAAAGTTTGTGCAATTTCAAACGGGGAAGCGGTCGACCGAGCTGGCGATATAAAAGTAAGTGGAAATCTGAACACGTGCATCTGACAACTTCCACACCTAGAAATTTTCTGAGAACCAAGAAATACATACCAAATATGTGATTTTATAAAGTATGGACATGAGAATTTATAGAGCATATATAGATCCTTCATTGCATACTTAGCCATTTTTTGGATCGTGGGTTCTCGGACCGACGGGCTCAAAATTCAGCCTCTGTTGTTCCGTGTCTTACAAATACCACCCAGAGTTCCGCGATGTACAAATTGAGAAGCGAACTTGCGGGTTGTCTGGCTCAACATTGCACTTATATTCTCCCCTGTCCTCCAAACAACACTCGAAGTTCCGCGACATACAAATTGACAGACGGACTCAAGATTGCGATTGTTTACGGATGGTCATCCTATCTAACATTATCTAAAAACATTATTTTCAAATACTAAATTATTAATATTAAGTATTGATATTGTACAATTTAATTACATAAAATTATCAAAGGATGTTAAATCGCCTATTTTGAGAAAAATGAAGGAAACAAAACATAGTTTTTTTAAAATTCTATCACCCCAAGCATAACAATGACCAATTTGAATTTTTAAGGGCCTCTTGTTGATATGATAGCACAATTGGACTTTGCACAGTATACATTCGTTGAGTTCAAATTATTCCAGGAGATTAGTTTTACCAAGTTCATCGATCAAGAAAAAATGTTAAAACAAGCCACATACTACATTTGTGTCACAACGCCATAGAAATCATTAGGCCAATTTGTGGGCTAGCTGGCAAAGAAATTGCAATTCTATTGTTGTGTGTCCTCCAAACAACACTCGGAGTTCCGTGATATACAAATTGACAGACGAAGCATACAACCAAGAACCAATTAAAGTCCAAACAGGTCATAAGCAAGTTTCCACAAGGTTCCATAGAGCAGGACCCATCGACCTTTGCATCACACAATTTCATATACAAAGAAAAGACATCGTGGCATTCATTTTCTCTTGCATCTGGTATATGTACCCAGTAGAAAATAACCGGGGCCATGGGATATATGGGGTTTGCTACCATGCTTCCCATTTTTGGACCGATCTTATGCGCATGCAATCCCAAGTAGCCGAGTCCGACGAACATTGATATGGATGTTGAAGAAATATTACAGAGACACATGAGGTATTTTTCGTTTCCTGCCAAAGTTTGGAAAAAAAAAAAATTGCCTTTCTTCAGCCAATATGCAAAATTGCATTGTCCTCATTTAAGGTAAATTTGTTGTGTATCTGAAAGTCGCGCAACATGTAGACATTGCTTGCCTTTTTCTGTAGATATGTTTCATAGGACAATTCTGCCAACTTAAGAAGCACATTTTGTAACAAAGGTTTCCTAATCGTACAATGCACGATTGTGTTGCCCACGGTTCGGATGGAAGCATTGAGGCAATGTCCATATATATATGGGCATTTTTCACCGCATCAAAGACAATCAATAGTATCATCACTTAACAAAGTGGAGGTAGAAGCATGAGAGTTGCATTTCGCACATACAGGTTCAAAGGGGGTTGAGTATGCATTCGTTGCAACTAAAACACCTTCAACCTGGGAACCCGAGCATAATAATTAATACATTGAACAATATAATACACAATTGCACCCCCCCCTTAAAAAAAATAAAAAAATAAATAAAACAAGCCGCAGAAATTTGGTGAAGGCTATTTGTATAAGCAAAGTGAGGATGATTTTGTAGTATATATGCACAACAGTTGTAGAGCTAGCTAGTTTTTTTAGATCCTGTACTATATCTGCTCGCAACTCTGTTACAAACGTTGCCTGGGTTGTCTGAAAGATCCTTTCTCTAACATCCCTTTTCTTTGTTATATTTTTGAAGAGCATAAGTGGAATCTGCCCTCTATGTAATTGTTGCTCCATTGACGAAAACAAATCTGAATAAGTATCGAACAATTACAGCTGCAACATGGAACAGTGCAATATTTGTGTAACTTACCCGACATACATGCACTTGCGAAAGTAAAGGACAAAACCGGATATGGAAAGCAGTACCATTGCCTTGTTGTTGTCTGACTCTCCATCCTTTATATGGAGAATGTGTTGCGAGCCAAGTTTCCTCGCCAATGTGACAGCTGGGCCAATTGTTCTGATTGGGTAAATATCACTACTCTGTGCAAGCTGGCTGATAGTCATGTCCAGGTCGAAACGATAATCTGAACAAAGAACGAGAATTTTTTCCACAATACTTGTGTCGTTGAGCGAAATAATCCAATCACAATCACCACGGTCATATATTGTTTTCGACAATATATTAAAATTTCTAATGGATATCCCATTACCCAACAATATTTTTTTCTGCACGTTTCTGGACAAGTTGTGTAGGAATACTGAATGTCACTGTCATCATGGCCTCCTTGTCTGTCATGTCAGCACGCATAATGGATCTAGTTTTGTTTGCCTTGTCCAAGTAGGTGCTATAGACGACCATTGTGTCCCCAAGGAACACTTGTCCAATTCGGCAGTTGTTCAAGCCCTCTATTGATAGCACTTTGGGTGCTACAACTCTAGACCTGGTGACAATTTTTGAACAGGAAAACTAAAGTGAATGGTAGTGCGCTTTTTTTTTTTTTTTGTATTCTTCTTTCACTGGCATAAATCTACAAGTACGTGCATCGCTTCGATGAAGTAAGGGGCCAGAGTTTTGCAACCACGCCTCTTAGTCCGTGGAACATGCGCTATGTTCGACGCCTCGTTTGTACTTGTCGATACTTCTTATGAACTGTAAACCATGCATTGCAGATGACATCAATATATTCACCATGTCATAGAAGATTAAATAGCCAACAATATTTGTTTGGTAAACATACTAAGAGCAGAGCATATGCATCTTTATTTTTGGCCTTGTCGGTTTGCTGATGTCTGGGATGACTGACTACTCATGGCCATGTCACTAGTCCAACTTTTTCTGATGCAAGCATGTGCAGATGAAAATAAGGACTAAACAAGCATATGCATTGTATATTGTCCATCAGAAGGACTAAATAAGTGTAGAAGCATGACTATAGATGTGAAACCGTTAATCCGCCAACCGACGCACCAAGGCATTTTCGAAAAGAGCACTAAGCAGAGCAACTAGAAAACAAATAGAAAATGGAAAAAGTAGAAATAGGGAGGGTAGAAAGGGCCATTGCTGCCAACCCATCATTTTCAAGTCTAATATTATATGTCCCCACCCGGTTTGTATATTTAATTTACCAACACAGTTGGTATACCTTTTAAAATATTGCACCACAAAACCCTCTGCTGCTGCACATAACAATTCATCTTCCTGTCCAACCAACTTGTTTCTTCCAAGGAACCAATGTCGAATATGCAATGGACACGAAGGCAAGTTAGTATGAAGACAGACATGTAAAAGAAAGAGAATCAGGTCTAATTATTCGAATGTAACAACAAGCATAATATGCAGAATATACTATATTTGAAGGAAGAAAAGAAGGGGAAAAACCTAAAAAAAAAAAAAAGGTGCAAAGCAGCAGAACAAGCACAACAAATATACAGACAGTAAATGAAAAAATGAACACTGGAATATGAAATAAGAGCACAGGTATCCACTTCTGTAATTCCTCGACTACATTCTCGCCACAGAGTTCATTGTCCTCTCCAGCCATTCTGTTTGTTTAAATGTAGCAATGCAGCGAAAACACAACAAACATGAAGCAGGTTAGTATGCAGGAATGCATGTAATGAAGATACAATAAAGTAGGTCAACACATATATAGACAATAAATGAAATACAAAAGAACACAATATGAATTAACAATACAAGCATGCACCTTTCTATATCCTCTTCAAGCGATGCAGTCAAGACTTTGTCGTTTTCTCCAGCTATTATGTTTGTTTGAATGTGGGAACACACAAAATACAATGAACATGAATGGAAGCTAGTATGCACCGGACAACAAGTAATATGTACATACAGTAAAAGATACTCAACGAACAGTCTAAAAGATAGGCATAAACATGAACCTTTGCGCTTCTCCATCCATAGTTGTAAATGTGTAATTTCTTTTTCCCTGACCAAAATATATTAGAAGCCACAAAATATTACGAAATTGCATGGCCGTAGCTAAACAATTTATGGTTTTCCGTGGAAAAGTATCCAGATATGCTTCCATCGATGGAAATACATGTTCTTTATCTTGTACATAGACTGATGTGCCCACGATAGAAGATTTTGGTTTTCCGTGGCAAACTAGCCAAATATGCTTGCAAACATGGAAATATAAATTTGCAGAATCTTTGTTGTACATATCATATTTCAAGAACAAGACAGATTCTATCGTGGGCAGAGCAGTCTCTATACAGAACAAAGAGCATGTATTGTCATATGGGCACATGTGACCATACATGGTTTATAAATGTAGCTTGCATATGCTTTATTTTAACTAAAAAACAACGGATATTGCAATTTCACATGTACTTCTCGAAGAAAACTCACAACAGAACAAATATCCACCTCGCAAGACAAGGCTAATAACACAACTTCATGTTGACTCGTGGGTGCAAGGGCTGAACATTGTAAAGCGCCCAAAAAACAATAATAATCCAAAAAAAAAAACTCCAACTACGGGCGCAGTACCCCAATCCTGCAAAGCTGAATCAAACAAAAGAAAACAACAAGCACCAAACCAGTAAGAAAGCAGGAACAGGACCAACTGCAGCCACACGGCTCCAAAGAGTAAACCCGAGCCAAACAAACAGAACCAACAACCCACGAACCAACGAACAAGCAACAACCACTGAACCAGTAAACAACATATGTATCTCCAACGATTACAAAACTGCAGTCGAAGCACAAAAGGAACCAGAAACATACGACGAGCATGCCAGTACAAATAAGCAAACATTATTACTTCCAAACTGCAAACACTGAACAACAAACAAGGAATAGAAAATGAAACTATGGCATGGAAACTTACTCCGAAACGATGAAAGGCAGAAACACAGGTCGAATTGTGAACCAAAAAACAACAAGCAACAACCGACGAACCAGCGAAGAAGAAGCACTCACCAAACTAGAAAACAATGTTTGTAGCTTCAACGATGACACAATTGCATTGCAAAGCTAGAAGAAGGCTGAAACATAGAATGCCTATTCAATTGGTGGTGGACAACAATATTGTGCAAAATCAATGCAACATTGTATGGAAAATTTCGAGGAAAAATGTAGTCCGAGAAACGTATCTACATAAACATTTAAGGCCGTCAGGATGTCTAAGGACCTCGCGATATGTAAACATTTAAGTTGTCAGGCCTCTTGGAGGACCTCGCATCATGTAAACATTTAAGCTATCAGGCCTATTCAAGCACCTAAAAAAAAGTGCCATACATTTCAATACAAATACATGCGGCAAGGACGTTATAAACTTTGGAATTCTCGATGACTACAAAGCTTCGATATCTAAACATTTCAATATGATTAGTACAAATAAGAACTTACGAATATATTCAGCTAGCAAAAAATGTTAAGACAAACATTCGAACTAATGCTAGCATTAATCCACCTTCAAGCAATAGACATGGAAAATATATGATTCAAAAAGACTGCACACGATAAAAAAGTTTGGATATGTTGCCATATAAAACATTGGGAATAGTGAAGGTGGCAATAAGACCTGCAATCTCTTATCCAATCAGATCAATACATATATTGTACTTTTTATTATATAAAAATCTACGTTTTTAGTTCCCTGGCTCCAACAATACCATTATGCAAATATTTCTGGTCAAAGGACAAACTAATCTGTAGTCAACGAATTATCGATCGCTATAGTCCCTCTATGCCTATGGCAAGGACTAATAAAAAAACAACATTAAAATTTAAAATGAATTGGAATTTCCAAATAATATCAAAACCTAAAAACAAATTATAAAATAATAATTTGAATAACTGAAAATATAAGATTATAAATAAACTTAATAACTTAATGTAGAATTAGGGTTCTTCCCAGTTGACAGTTAAGCTCTCCTCTATCCATTTAGCATTTATATGAAGCGTCTCTCTTAAATCATAACCCAGGCTTCTTGTCTTGAAGATGGATCCTTATATGGATCCGAAACATCAACAATCCATCAACGAAACTGTGGTTTTTCCTAACTTGACTGAAAACCCTCACCACATAAATCTTATTGAGCAAAAAATAATTTGTTGTATGGTATACGCATAAGTGTGGCAATGCAAATTTCAATACCTAGATGGAGAGTGAGAATGCCTCCTATCCCTATGATTAAGATGCCAACATGGATGCTAAGTGGAAGGTAATGAATCTCACTAATCTATAATAGTATAATGAGAATGTGTTGGTCATGTTCCTGCAAATCAAGAACAATAGAAGAATTATGGCAACTCATATCCAATGCAGCCTCAAAATATCCAAGGCCTACTGTCATTGTTCTCATCTCAAACTAGTAGGAATGACAACACCCTTTCCATGTTTACAAGGGCCACCACCTATGTAATCCATATGTCAACTTAATTTGGAACCAGTGCTTCTAGTATGCTTCTCAAAATAAAGAGAAGATTGTTCATTAGTAACCATTGTAGGAGAACACATGTAAGAAGAGAACAAAATATCCTCTTGTAAAGTGTCAAGTACTTATTCCTTTTCCCCTTATTCACAATTTCCATGGGATGATTGCTCATAGGTTTCCACTAATGAAATAGTAGATACATTAAAAGAAGCAAACGTTTTTTGGAAGTTTCAAGTATCCTCTTCCAAAAATTCAAGTATTCTTTCTCCATGAATTCAACATCAATCCTTTGAAAGATAGGTTCCAAGGTCATTTTCATTATATTAATACTAAATGCCCATCTTTCAACTTGTTCATCAATATACTTTTCATATGTAGAGGAAGTAGAAGTTTGCCATTTGCTAATGGGATCCTCCAAATGACCTTCAATACTTCTTAATTCACCTACTCCTTTTACAAGGTTGTAATTGAGGTGCCATAGATTTTAGATGGACTTGTCATTCTCGACTAACATGGAAGTAAGAGATCATAGTCATTCTTCAAGCCTCAATACTAATCAAAGAGTTTGTATTATCATTCCACAACAAGACAAACCTCTTTGTGATGTTTGGTGTTAATGTCTTGCAATGAATTAACCTCCTTATAAAAATTGATATTAGTATCCTGCTCATGAGTATTGGAGGTATATTTATTCTGCAGAGAAGTAACTTCATCACAAAGTTGAGTATTAGAGCCGTATAAAAAAGCAACTTGCTTATGAAGCTAAGAAATAATATATTGCAAATAATTATTTCTATTACGAAGTTTAACATTAGTCCATTTCAATGAAGACATTTTCTTTCTTCTTTCTCTTTCCTCACTATTTTTCCAAAGGATTTCTTCTTCCTCAACAAGAAATTCTTATTCCTCGTTGGAATCACCCATATGGGAAAATATATACTATGTAATTGCTATTAAGGTGGCCCACTGACTATAGAGTGGTTGGACGGGGTGCATGGAGTGTCAGGGCCCTCACGAAAGTGCAAAGGAAGAAAAAAACTATATTTTTTCCTCTAAAATAAAGGTAATGCACATAAATAATGACCATAAGTGTTAAAAAAAACTCGAGAAAGAATTGAATTTTTCACGAGGAAAATAAGTCATAGTTTTTCTCACTTTACCCTTTTTTAAGTCACTAACCTCTATACCTTTACAACCCAAACTCAAAATGACTTTAAAAAAACTCGAGAAAGAATTGAATTTGTCACGATGAAAAGAAGTCATAGTTTTTCTCACTTTACCTTTTTTAAAGTCACTAACCTCTATACCTTTACAACCCAAACTCAAAATGACTTAAAATTTTAGATGAACATTCATCACTAAGTGTCGTTTAAATTCCCTTTTAAAGTGTAGCAAAATTTCATGTCCAAAGAGAAATGTTTTTTACAATGTTGGTTATTGTCTTATATCAACAAAATAACAATTTTAGAGGGTTGACTTTTAAAGGTCATAATTTCCTCACTATTGCTTAAGACATGTATTCTATTCTCCTCTTGGAAATCTTTCCACATTTTCTTTCGAATGTAATTGTGCAAACTCAATCAAATACATGAGCAACGAGATATTCTTGGTGCAACACAAATCACTATTTTTGGTCAACAAAATGGGAAACTCTAGAAGGTTATCTTTTAGAGAGCATATCTCACTCAATACTACTCAAAACCTCTATTGTAACACTTTTATGGAAGACTTGTTAATTTTTCTTTCAAATAGTAAAAGTTGTGTATTCAGATATTTTCATCAAAATCTACAAACCTATTTTCCATGTTAAGGCTCTATTACCATGTAGAGAAATGGAGATAACATCATTATGATGAAAACCAAGACTCACATAACAAAAAGATAGAAACCCATTATGTAAGAATACCATAGATAGGTGTATATACTTTGAACCCAATTTTTTTTCCCAGGAAAACCTCACGGGATCTCCCCTCTTCCCTATAATATCTTAATGGAGGGTGATTCAATCACGAACCACAATAGAGGCTAATAACCCTAAGGGACTTGACTAGACTCGAACCTAGGACCTATGGCCTCCCTACCAACAACATGGCTTGGGTGGATGGTTCAACCAATTGAACTAACGTTTGGGACTACTTTGTACCCAAATATGCAATATATGTGTGATCAAATGACTTGTATTGGATAATTACCAATGAGGTTTAGGTACCTTGTGTGTGTGTGTGCGCACACGTGTGTGTATTAGGGTAACTTATATGTGACCCCTAACCCTGTGTGCCCACTAAGGCGCACCACTGACAACTCATGCGACCACAGGCTGGCCACCAAGGGTTTACAATCATGTCCCAATGGGACCATAAGGCACCCCTTAAAGGGTCCAATATTAGTCACCATAAAGCTAACAATATCCTTTACATTCATATAATTAGTTATGCCCTTTAAAATATATGGGTTTGACATCCTTTTACCCATGTTGGACCATGATAACTTTATTTAAATGGATGAAACACTCATAACATGATGGCTTGTCAAACACCCAAATCTCACATTTTGGTTAAAAGTTTTTAGAGGTCTCAAGACATTCAAGGGTCTTGTTGTTCTACCTAAAATTCACCGAAACGACGTATTCCACAAGATTTAACGTACAATGAAGGAACAAAGCAAGCATGGTCCATCACACAGTGTAACATTAAATGCAATATATGCCGGGATATCCATTGATTCCTCTACTATTTCTTGGCGATAAATAACAATATAGCATTAAGTTCAATATACGCAGGGATATACATTGTTGAATCTAAAATAGTTTTCTTTCATTTTTTCATTAAGATAAATTCTTCTTCTTGGCTATTAATAAGCATTGGTTATAAGATAAATTCTTCTTCTTGGTGATCAATATGCACTGCGTAGTGCAAAGTTAAATGCAATATATGTTGAAATATACACCATTGGATTTCACATTACAACATTAAATGCAATAAATGCTGGGATATGCACTGTTGGATTTGAGCATACATATTGATTGCCAAGAAGAGGAATTTCTCTCCTGCTAAGCATTAGCACGAGATAAATTCTTCTTCTTGACAATCAATATACACATTGTAGTGTGACATTAAATGCAATATATGCTTAGATATACACCGTTGGATTTGAGATGCTTAGCATGAGAGAAATTCTACCTCTCGACGATCAATATGCACCGCACAATGTGACTTTAAATGCAATATGTGCTTAGATATACACTGTTGGATTTGAGGTGCATATTGATTGCCAAGAAGAAGAATTTCTCTCATGCTAATGCTTAGCATGAGAGAAATTCCTCTTCTTGGCAATCAATATGTATGCTCAAATCCAATGGTGTATATCCCAACATTTATTGCATTTAATGTTGTCATGTCAAATCCAATGGTGTACATTTCAACATATATTGCATTTAACGTTGCATTACATGGTGCATTTGATCACCAAGAAGAAGAATTTCTCTTACAACCAATGCTTATTAATATCCAAGAAGAATAATTTCTCTTGATGAAAAAATGAAAGAAAACCCATTTTAGATTCAACAATGTATATCCCTGTGTATATTGAATTTAATGCTACATTGTTATTGATCGTCAAGAAACAAACAATAGAGGAATCAATGGATTTGCTAGCGTATATTGCATTTAATGTTACATTGTGTGATGCATCATGCTTGCTTTGTTCCTTCATTGTACGTTAACTCAAATCCAATGGTGTATATCTAAGCATATATTGCATTTAACGTCGCACCGTGCGGTGCATACTGATCACCAAGAAGAAGAATTTCAATATGCACCATGCAGTGCAACATTAACTGTAATATATGCTGGGATATACACCGTTGGATTTGATATAGTTGTAGTCTAAACATGCTATGAAGTGGTCCTTTTCTTGTTGCTAAAAACTAACTAGAAGGGAATTGGACATTTTTGGTCTATCCGACAAGAATAATTTTGGATTGATAGAATTGTATATATCATATGTTAACATTGCACAATCTAGTTGTAGTAGGGGTATTCGAGGGCAATGAATTCATTTATGCATTAGAAAAATCAATTTCATCTATCCAAAATTGCAATTTTGACAAAGAATGCATGACCAAATTCCGACCATGACAAACCAGAAAAGGTAAAAAACATAGAATGTTTAGCCTTCTTCTTAAGATATATCCCAACATCTTTCAAACCAAATCCAATATACCCATAGATATTGCATTCAAATCCCATGGTGCACATCCTAGCATATCTCAAATGCAACAACTTATATTCCATTATATATTAAGTTTAATGTTACATCTCAATCCAACTATGCATATTCCAAAATGCAACAACTTATATTCCATTATATATTAAGTTTAATGTTACATCTCAATCCAACTATGCATATTCCAACATATATTGCATTTAATAATACAACTCAAATCCAATTATGTATATCCCAACATATATTGCATTTAGTGTTGCTTCTCAAATCCAAGGGTGTATATCTCATGTATGGAGTTTAACGTTATGCTGGGTTGTTCCAACATATATTGCATTTAGTGTTGCTTCTCAAATCCAAGGGTGTATATCTCATATATGGAGTTTAATGTTATGCTGGGTTGTGCATATTAATCGTCGAGAGGAAGAATTCCTCTAATGCTAAATTCTTAATGACAATTTAGAAAAACAAATTTCTCTTAATAAAAAGAAGCTATAAGCCCAAAGGGATATGAACGTCACTAGGCGGATTTAAATTGAACTATTTGGAGGCTGACTTCTTACGAGTGAACTTGAACTCCATACGTGAGCAGGCTGCAGGAGGAGTTTCACGAGGAGGAACTTTTACGATGATCCGCGTCGCTTACTTGCTGCTGTTTTCACTCATCCGAATAGAGTCTTTTGATTTATACACTCCTCCCGAGCCCGTGAGTACCCTTTTTCAGACCCTAAACTCAAACTCAAAATTCGGAACGGGGAAAACTTTTTTAAATATTTTCCGTTTTACAATTCTGGATGTATTCACCTCAAATAATTCAAATGGAGTTCTTACACAACGCATCCATGCAACTTTTGGGGATGGATTTCAGTCCAGCCTTTCCAGCAGCTGTTATTCAGCTTATGGAAAATAGATGATATATTGCATTTGGTTGAGGGTTTTTTCAAATGTTTTTTAATCCGATGATGGTTTCTGTAAATAAGAATAAGCTTGGCTAAACCCTCGTAAAATAAAGTAGGCATTATGGACTTTCTGTACAAATTTGAAGGGAACAATAGGATTAATCCAACGATGTTTCTTTCGAGAATCGGGTGTTGGATTAATTTCGGATTTTATTCATTTCTCTTTTTGTCGAAAGAGAAAAATATTATATCTATGCCATAAATGGTTGTTCGAAAAACACCAAACTTCAGACCCCAGAGGAGTCTTAGAATTTGGCCATATCAAATATCAAAGTGGGTTGTGGTCAAGTGGTTAAATCGGAGTACTGACAGTGCTCAGAACTGGGTTCCCAACCTCCCAAAGACATGTTGCTGCGGTATGTGGTTATCAGAGTTAATTACTACTTGTGCTGACCTGCGGCATAGCTTAGGGTAACGTTAGCTACTCGCTAGGGAATTATACACAGAATGTACATGCATAATCTCATGTACTTAGCAATCGATCAACATTCCACGTGACAAAACAAGCATCACACAAAATCAACCATAATTACATCACACAGAAAGAAAGAAAGAAAGAAATTTTAACGTCCACTAGGCTAACAATAGCCTATGGAACAGACCGCCTTAGAGACTGATTTCTGCTTTTCAGCCCTTTTTCTGTTAAGCTTGATGATGAGCTCTCCCAATTTCTCCACTGCCGCCTTGCTGAATAAATTATTCCAAGAGCTAGCTGTCAAGATACTTACATAATTGTCCCTGCTGTCTTTGAAAGCTTCACACTCTAAAATGAAATGTTTTTCTGTTTCCACTTTTCCGGAGGTGCAGAACATACACACGCTTTCTTCCCAAGCTTCCTTTGGTCTTTTCCAATGCCCGGTTTCACAATGGAGTTGATGGGAATTGGTTCTTAATTGGGAAATAAGCATTTTGGCTCTCCAAGATATATTGGCCCCTTTGTACACTTTTTGATGATGATTGTAAGTGGTGTTAAACTCTTCAATATAATACTTTTTCTTTCTTCCTAGCCATTTATCCCAGGATCGCTTGTGGAACCTATCAATAACAAAAGCCTTTATCTCTTTACTGTTCGTAGGGCACCTGTTCAAGTGAATATCCCATTTACTAAGCCATTTAATATTTTTCTGCATCCACGTCTTCTTTCTTTTGCACAATATGTCATTGAAGACGACCTTAGGCCACCAACCGTCTTCCATTTGCTCAATTTTTTTTAGATATCTTATGAGATGTGCCATAGCAATTGCTTCAATAGGAGCAACCCCCATTTCACTCAGCATGATATCATAAGGAATTGAACTTTTAATTTTAAAGTTGTTTGTAATCAAGTGTTTTTGAATCTTCTCAATTTGCTTCCACTGTAAGTCAAATGAACTGCTGGCCCACACTTCACAACCATAGAGAATCAATAAGATCACTGAAAGCCCAAAGAGAGTTTGCATAGTCTTCCAATCCCATAGCTCTGCCTTTTTGCACCTATTTTAGAAAGCATAGAAGGCTTTCTTACCTCCCAAAGTTCTTTTCTTTCTGCAACCTTCCCAACTTAGATTTTTGTTGAAGTCAATTCCGAGGTATTTGTAATCTGCCACTTCATCAAGAGTGCTGCCTTCAAAGTAGATCTTATGTTGATTATGTTTTTGTTTTCTTTTGCTAGAGAAAACTACCACTTTCGTATTGCTAGTATTGACTTGCATCCCCACTGTACTACAAAAATGCTCAAGGGAAATTAAGTGTTCTTGCATCCTGAGAGTAGATTTAGCAATCAGAATAAGGTCATCTGCATACAAGAGAAGCCTTATCGCAAACTCGTCCAAAGGAGCACCATCACCCTCATGCAAGTTTAACCACTCTTCAGGTTTGTCTATATATAAACCAAAAAGGGTAGGGAACAATGGGCACCCTTGCTTGACCCCTATATCACTCCTAAAACTTTCGGAGATACCAGCTGACGTTCTGATTTTGACTTTAACCTCCTCATATAGCCTAATGACGACTACTCTAAGATGCATAGGAACCCCAAGTTCCTCCATTCTATGCCAAAGCTTATCTCTAGGGACTGTGTCAAAAGCTTTTTTGAAATCAACAAAGCAACAAAAAACTTCCTCTTTTTTCTCCCTCACTTTTTCAATGATGTGCCTTAGAGTTATACCGTGATCAATCGTTGAGTGTTTAGGCCTGAAACCTGCTTTCCCTTTGGCACGCTTATCTCTTTTTTCCGCCCACTTGCTGATTCTATTTTCTAGCATACTTCCGAATAACTTTGCAAACAAGGGGTTTATCATTATAGTCCTATAGTTGGAGGGATTGTTGACATTCCCACTCTTGAAAAACGGTATTGCTAGACTCGTTGTCCAATCTGTAGGGAATCCCTACTGAATGATGTTGAAAATTTTCATAATGTGAGGTGCAAGAGTTTTTGAACCCGATTTTAGATATTCTGCTTGGAGTTCAACTAAATCTTTTGCTTTTCCAACCCCCAACTTTTTGATACCCACCTCAATCTCTTGCACGGTGAAGAGCTTAGTAGTAGTGTTGACCAAGGGAGGGGGGTCAACCTTAGGATCTTGCTCATAAAGATGCTTTGCATACTCGAACCATTGATGAGCTGTGATATTATTTTCAGTTTGTTTCTTTCTCGTTTGAAGTTCCTTCGAAAATAACTTGGGGTTATTTTTCCCCAAGAAAATTATTTCCTCCCTCCTTGAGATCATGAAATTAGCTTTTTTCTTTCTTACAATTTGCTTGTAGGCTTTTATTTTTATTTCTTTCTGGCTTGACTCTTTCAAAGTTTTCTTTGCTGTTTTGCATTCCTCATCAAACCAAGCATTAACCGGAAAACAATTTGTTTCAGATTTCCTATTTTTTGCTCTTTTGCATTTTGTAAGTGCGCTTTGAATTAACTTTGTTAGCTCAAGACTATGGAGGCCCTAAGACGGAATTTTCTCCTTGTTAAATAGCCTCTCTAGCGCTATCTTGAAGGTGTTATAGTTTTTTTGAGTCAAAAGAATTCTGCCCTTTGAAGGAGGTTGTTGAATGCACTGATTTTTTGTCCCACTTTGCTGCTGTTCAGCCCAAGTGAAACTTAAATAGATCGGTCTATGATCAGATTTCAACTCCCATAGTTGTTCACCAATCAAAACTTCTTCCATTTTCTCACACAAGCCATGCGAGCAAATTGCATAGTCTACTACACTTGCTCCATTCTAGGTATTGCAGGTGAAATTACTCGAATTCGCCTATCTAGCCAACCCATTACAAATGACTAAGTCAAATGCCCCACATAGAGTAAGCAGTTGCTCCCCAAAAAGGTTGCAGCTTTTGTTGTCCTCTGAAACTCTTGTCCACTGATGATTTTTTTCTTCTGTAAGCCAAATGGGATTGCGGTCTTCCTTATAGCGAATAATACTAGCTTGTTCACTTGCTGTCCTAGCATTGAAATCCCCCACTATAAGGACTTCACTTAGTTGAGAGTATGCTGCAATATCATTTTTTAAGGCTGCAAAGGGGTCTTTGTGGTCAAGCCCCCTACTTTTGTAAGTTTTTGAAACTTGTGGGGCAAAATAACATGCTGCAATTCTGATGGTGTTACCATTTTCTGATAATTTTAACCAAATGAATTGTTTATTTGAGTCTTCTCTTTCTAATTGAATGAGGCGACCTTTTTTTTCCCTCACTAAGACCATGATATGACAGATGCAACGAAGTCAATCAACATTCCATGTGACAAAACACGCATCACAGAAAATCAATCAAGTACGACCATAATTGTTAAATTTTCAATTCATGGTAAGCAGACCTGTACCAAACCCTAGGTAACAGAAAATTACTAACCTAACAAAACAGCTGGAAGGAACACTGGATCTACAAACACACAGAGAACTGAAAGTTGTTACAGCAAGTTAATGTTGCAGCACGAATCATATCTCTGTTTATTAACTCAGAAAACGGAAATTATAACGGCTCAAAATTCAACTGTAAAACTCACTCAAATCTCGAAATGTAACTGAATGAATAACAGTTGACCCACTATGCCTTATTTTATGGATTAAGGAAGGCAAGGGATATGCAAAACTAGCCCATCCATGCGTTTGCCTAGGCTTAGAATAGATAAAACCCTAATTCTTATACTTCCTAGAACAGTGTGCCCAATTCTAGACAAGCGGATTTCCAGGAATACAGTGCCCTGTTCTAATTCTGGAAATTTCTTCAACCCATGTGCCTTAGCCAAATCTGGAAAACTCGCTAAGGCTGGCACCTTTTGCTAAATCTGGAAATTCCCTAAGGCTGGCGCCTTTTTCTAAATTTGGAAAAGCTAAAATACATACAACAACCTTCTAATTAAAGCAAAGGTTAAATCTGGAACAATTTAGTAACAACAAAATGATAGAACTAGAAATCACTAAGGCTGGTGCATACATGTGCCTACTATCACTGTCTACATAACTGCAGTGTTGCACTTTCTCAACACTGATGCATCCTCAATCAGTGTGCCTCTCTTTGCTGCACACTTGAACTGAGGTACCGCTGCTGTAGAACCTGCTGCAGATGAATCTGTTGCACCTTTGCTGAAGGAGAACATATCCACAGAAACAGTTAAAACTAACACTCCCTCTTGGTGAGGAAAGTGTTCTCCACTGAGCCAAGCCTCTATCTCAACATCTCGAACTGCAAAAATCTTCAAGGTGTACTTCCCTTGCTCAAGGAAGAGTTCATTGGCAACTGCATACTCATAATCATTATTGATTCCATAGTGGTTTTTGGAACTGTCTCCCGGACACCAGACTCTTCTGTCATGGTAGCCAGCCATACTCTTCAGCGACTTTCTTACAGCTAGAATGTTTTGTCATACAACTAAAGTTATTAATGCATCATGAGTTGGAAACTTCTTAGAAGGATAGCTCACCTAAAATGTAGCTTTAGGTGCTCCCACTTGTTCTTGTGCTTCCTGCAATGTTTGGGTAAGTCATCTTGGCTTCTTGATTGAACTAGATGGTACTGAAGCCTCTGTTCCTTCACCGGAGCCTTGCTGACCTGAATCTGATTTCTTCTCTTTCTGCAGATCAACCTTTGGGATGGCAAGCTTTTCTCCCTTCTCAACCTTTGTTGGAGACTCCCGAGACTTAAGAGGACCATCCCTCCTCATCAAACTTAACATGTTGACTTACTAATGTCTTCCGCTGTACAGGAATATAGATACGGTATGTCTTGGAGGTCTCATCGTAACCAAAAAATATATCCTTGATGCTCAGGTTCAAACCAAGTCGTCTTTTTTTCCGACACATGAATATAAATAGGACAACCAAATACATGAAATTGTGATACTTGAGGCTTTCTCACTAGTAAAGGCTTCCTCTAGAGTTGCAATACCCCCGATAGAGATAGGCTAGGATATTAATGTTTGTTGTCTAATTATGGTGTGCTTTTGTCAAATCAGTGTCTATACTGGTTAACAAATTGTTACAAACAGTTTGCATGTGTATTGACAATAGATATTTCATCAAACATATTGCTGGCATCCATTATACTCATGACATAGAAGAGGCAATGTGGGCATTTTATTATGGATGGAAAACGCTAACAACAATACAGTCTCTACTCTCTACTGGCTGCTATGCAGCTTCAATACATCAACTAACCACACAATTAACAATTCAAAACCTCGAAGTAATGCCTCTGTCTGCCAATCTGGAAATACTGACTCTGTCTCCTAAAAGTGGCTGGCAATCTGCTCAAGGACTCTCCACACATCTCGCTAACCTCTCTAATACACCGGCTCAGCAAAGATGACACTCGACCTCTCTCAAAAAGCCTCGCTGCTCGACCCCTGTGAGCCCACGGCTCTCCTCCTCTAACTCGCAGCCTGCAAGTGACCCTTGTGGCCCCTCCTATACCCTACGATCTACAAAGAGGGGGCTCGGCCCCTCTCAGAATGTTCCTGCGGCCTCTACAGTTGGGCTATGGCCCTCTCAAAGCACCAAACCTCCACGGCTGGCAGATATAAATGGGCTGCGACCCTCTTATAGCGCCCCAACCTCCACGACT
>SNQJ01S0110850.1:0-14890 GCA_010110895.2 Picea sitchensis | reverse complement strand
TTGATGAACAAGTTGAAAGATGGGCATTTAGTATTAATATAATGAAAATGACCTTGGAACCTATCTTTCAAAGGATTGATGTTGAATTCATGGAGAAAGAATACTTGAATTTTTGGAAGAGGATACTTGAAACTTCCAAAAAAACGTCTTGCTTCTTTTAATGTATCTACTATTTTATTAGTGGAAACCTATGAGCAATCATCCCATGGAAATTGTGAATAAGGGGAAAAGGAATAAGTACTTGACACTTTACAAGAGGATATTTTGTTCTCTTCTTACATGTGTTCTCCTACAATGGTTACTGATGAACAATCTTCTCTTTATTTTGAGAAGCATACTAAAAGCACTGGTTCCAAATTAAGTTGACATATGGATTACATAGGTGGTGGCCCTTGTAAACATGGAAAGGGTGTTGTCATTCCTACTAGTTTGAGATGAGAACAATGACAGTAGGCCTTGGATATTTTGATGTTGCATTGGATATGAGTTGCCATAATTCTTCTATTGTTCTTGATTTGCAGGAACATGACCAACACATTCTCATTATACTATTATAGATTAGTGAGATTCATTACCTTCCACTTAGCATCCATGTTGGCATCTTAATCACAGGGATAGGAGGCATTCTCACTCTCCATCTAGGTATTGAAATTTGCATTGCCACACTTATGCGTATACCATACAACAAATTATTTTTTGCTCAATAAGATTAATGTGGTGAGGGTTTGCAGTCAAGTTAGGAAAAACCACAGTTTCGTTGATGGATTGTTGATGTTTCGGATCCATATAAGGATCCATCTTCAGAACAAGAAGCCTAGGTTATGATTTAAGAGAGACGCTTCATATAAATGCTAAATCGATAGAGGAGAGCTTAACTGCCGGCTGGGAAGAACCCTAATTCTACATTAATTAATTAAGTTTATTTATAATCTTATATTTTCAGTTATTCAAATTATTATTTTATAATTTGTTCTTAGGTTTTGATATTATTTGGAAATTCCAATTCATTTTAAATTTTAATGTTGATTTTTTTTTTAGTCCTTGCCGTAGGCATAGAGGGACTATAGCAATCGATAATTCGTTGACTACAGATTAGTTTGTCCTTTGACCAGAAATATTTGCATAATGTGTATTGTTGGAGCTACGGAACTAAAAACATAGATTTTTATATAATAAAAAAGTACAATATATGTACTGATCTAATTGGATAAGAGATTGGAGGTCTTATTGTCGCCTTCGCTATTCCCAATGTTTTATATGGCAACATATCCAAACTTTTTTATCGTGTGCAGTCTTTTTGAATCATATATTTTCCATGTCTATTGCTTGAAGGTGGATTAATGCTAGCATTAGTTCGAATGCTTGTCTTAGCATTTTTTGCTAGCTGAATATATTTGTAAGTTCTTATTTGTACTAATCATATTGAAATGTTTAGATATCGAAGCTTTGTAGTCATTGAGAATTCCAAAGTTTATAACGTCCTTGCCGCATGTATTTGTATTGAAATGTATGGCACTTTTTTTTAGGTGCTTGAATAGGCCTGACAGCTTAAATGTTTACATGATGCGAGGTCCTCCAAGAGGCCTGACAACTTAAATGTTTACATACCGCGAGGTCCTTAGACAGCCTGACAGCCTTAAATGTTTACGTAGATACGTTTCTCGAACTACATTTTTCCTCGAAATTTTCCATACAATGTTGCATTGATTTTGCACAATATTGTTGTCCACCACCAGTTGAATAAGCATTCTATGTTTCAGCCTTCTTCTAGCTTTGCAATGCAATTGCGTCATCGTTGAAGCTACAAACATTGTTTTCTGGTTCGGTGAGTGCTTCTTCTTCGTTGGTTCGTCGGTTGCTGCTTGTTGTTTTTTGGTTCACAATTCGACCTGCGTTTCTGCCTTTCATCGTTTCGGAGTAAGTTTCCATGCCATAGTTTCCTTTTCTATTCCTTGTTTGTTGTTCAGTGTTTGCAGTTTGGAAGTAATAATGTTTGCTTATTTGTACTGGCATGCTCGTCGTATGTTTCTGGTTCCTTCTGTGCTTCGGCTGCAGTTTTGTAATCGTTGGAGATACATATGTTGTTTACTGGTTCGGTGGTTGTTGCTTGTTCGTTGGTTCGTGGGTTGCTGGTTCTGTTTGTTTGGCTCGGGTTTACTCTTTAGAGCCATGTGGCTGTAGTTGGGCATGCTCCTTCTTTCTCGTTGGTTTGGTGCTTGTTGTTTTCTTTTGTTTGATTCAGCTTTGCAGAATTGGGGTAATGCGCCCGTAGTTGGAGTTTTTTTTTTTTGGATTATTATTGTTTTTTGGGCGCTTTACGATGTTCAGCCCCTGCACCCACGAGTCGACATGAAGTTGTGTTATTAGCCTTGTCTTGCGAGGTGGATATTTGTTCTGTTGTGAGGTTTCTTCGAGAAGTACATGTGAAATTGCAATATCCGTTGTTTTTTTGTTAAAATAAAGCATATGCAAGCTACATTTATAAACCATGTATGGTCACATGTGCCAATATGACAATACATGCTCTTTGTTTTGTACAGAGACTGCTCTGCCCACGATAGAATCTGTCTTGTTCTTGAAATATGATATGTACAACAAAGATTCTGCAAATTTATATTTCCATGTTTGCAAGCATATTTGGCTAGTTTGCCAGGGCAAACCAAAATCTTCTATCGTGGGCACATCGGTCTGTGTACAGGATAAAGAACATGTATTTCCATCGGTGGAAGCATATCTGGATACTTTTCCACGGAAAACCATAAATCGTTTAGCTACGGCCATGCAATTTCGTAATATTCTATGGCTTCTAATATATTTTGGTTAGGGAAAAAGAAATTACACATTTACAACTATGGATGGAGAAGCGCAAAGGTTCATGTTTATGCCTATCTTTTAGACTGTTCATTGAGTATCTTTTACTGTATGTACATATTACTTGTTGTTCGGTGCATACTAGCTTCCATTCATGTTCATTGTATTTTGTGTGTTCCCACATTCAAACAAACAGAATAGCTGGAGAAAACGACAAAGTCTTGACTGCATCGCTTGAAGAGGATATAGAAAGGTGCATGCTTGTACTGTTAATTCATATTGTGTTGTTTTGTATTTCATTTATTGTCTGTATATGTGTTGACCTACTTTATTGTATCTTCATTACATGCACTCCTGCATACTAACCTGCTTCATGTCCGTTGTGTTTTCGCTGCATTGCTACATTTAAACAAGCAGAATAACTGGAGAGGACAATGAACTCTATGGCGGGAATGTAGCCGAGGAATTACAGAAGTGGATACATGTGTTCTTATTTCATATTCCAGTGTTCATTTTTTCATTTACTGTCTGTATATTTGTTGTGCTTGTTCTGCTGCTTTGCACCTTTTTTTATTTTTAGGTTTTTCCCCTTCTTTTCTTCCTTCAAATATAGTATATTCTGCGTATTATGCTTGTTGTTACATTCAAATAATTAGACCTGATTCTCTTTCTTTTACATGCCTGTCTTCATACTAACTTGCCTTCGTGTCCATTGCATATTCGACATTGGTTCCTTGGAAGAAACAAGTTGGTTGGACAGGAATATGAATTGTTATGTGCAGCAGCAGAGGGTTTTGTGGTGCAATATTTTAAAAGGTATACCAACTGTGTTGGTAAATTAAATATACAAATTGGGTGGGGACATATAATATTAGACTTGAAAATGATGGGTTGGCAGCACTGGCCCTTTCTACCCTCCCTATTTCTACTTTTTCCATTTTCTATTATCCCTTTTGTTTTCTAGTTGCTCTGCTTAGTGCTCTTTTTGAAAATGCCTTGGTGCGTCGGTTGGCGGATTAACGGTTTCACATCTATAGTTGTGCTTCTACACTTATTTAGTCCTTCTGATGGACAATATACAATGCATATGCTTGTTTAGTCCTTATTTTCATCTGCACATGCTTGCATCAAAAAAAGTTGGACTAGTGACATGGCCATGAGTAGTCAGTCATCCCAGACATCAGCAGACTGACAAGGCCAAAGGTAAAGATGCATATGCTATGCTCTTAGTATGTTTACCAAACAAATATCGTTGGCTATTTAATCATCTATGACATGGTGAATATACTGATGTCATCTACAATGCATGGTTTACAATTCACAAGAAGTATCGACAAGTACAAACGAGGCGCCGAGCATAGCGGATGTTCCACAGACTAAGAGGCGTGGTTGCAAAACTCTGGCTCCATACTTCATCGAAGCAATGCACGTACTTGTAGATTTATGCCAGTGAAAGAAGAATACAAAAAAAATAAAAATCGTACTACCATTAACTTTAGTTTTCCTATTCAAAAATTGTCACCAGGTCTAGAGTTGTAGCACCCAAAGTGCTATCAATAGAGGGCTTGAACAACTGCCGAATTGGACAAGTGTTCCTTGGGGACACAATGGTCATCTATAGCACCTACTTGGACAAGGCAAACAAAACTAGATCCATTATGTGAGCTGACATGACAGACAAGGAGGCCATGATGACAGTGACACTCAGTATTCCTACACAACTTGTCCAGAAACGTGCAGAAAAAAATATTGTTGGGTAATGGGATATCCATTAGAAATTTTAATATATTGTCGAAAACAATATATGACCGTGGTGATTGTGATTGGATTATTTCGCTCAACGACACAAGTATTATGGAAAAAATTCTCGTTCTTTGTTCAGATTATCGTTTCAACCTGGACATGACTATCAGCCAGCTTGCACAGAGTAGTGATATTTACCCAATCGGAACAATTGGCCCAGCTGTCACATTGGCGAGAAAACTTGGCTCGCAACACATTCTCCATATAAAGGATGGAGAGTCAGACAACAACAAGGCAATGGTACTGCTTTCCATATCCGGTTTTGTCCTTTACTTTCGCATGTGCATGTATGTCGGGTAAGTTACACAAATATTGCATTGTTCCATGTTGCAGCTGCAATTGTTCGATACCTATTCAGATTTGTTTTCTTCAATGGAGCAACAATTACATAGAGGGTAGATTCCACTTATGCTCTTCAAAAATATAACAAAGAAAAGGGATGTTAGAGAAAGGATCTTTCAGACAACCCAAGCAACGTTTGTAACAGAGTTGAGAGCAGATATAGTACAGGATCTAAAAAAACTAGCTAGCTCTACAACTGTTGTGCGTATATACTACAAAATCATCCTCACTTTGCTTATACAAATAGCCTTCACCAAATTTATGCGGCTTGTTTTATTTTATTTTTTATTTTTTTTAAGGGGGGGGGGTGCAATTGTGTATTATATTGTTCAATGTATTAATTATTATGCTCGGGTTCCCAGGTTGAATATGTTTTAGTTGCAGCGAATACGTACTCAACCCCCTTTGAACCTGTATGTGCAAAATGCAACTCTCATGCTTCTGCCTCCGCTTTGTTAAGTGATGATATGATTGATTGTCTGCGATGCGGTGAAAAATACCCATATATATATGGACATTGCCTCAATGCTTCCATCCAAACCGTGGGCAACCCAATCGTGCATTGTACGATTAGGCAGCCTCTGTTACAAAATGTGCTTCCTAAGTTGGCAGAATTGTCCTATGAAACATATCTACAGAAAAAGGCAAGCAGTGTCTACATGTTGCGCGACTTTCAGATACACAACAAATTTACCTTAAATGAGGACAATGCAATTTTTCATATTGGCTGAAGAAGGGCAATTTTTATTTTTTTTTCCAAACTTTGGTAGGAAACGAAAATACCTCATGTGTCTCTGTAATATTTCTTCAACATCCATATCAATGTTCGTCGGATTCGGCTACTTGGGATTGCATGCGCATAAGATCGGTCCAAAAATGGGAAGCATGGTAGCAAACCCCATATATCCCATGGCCCCGGTTATTTTCTACTGGGTACATATACCAGATGCAAGAGAAAATGAATGCCATGACGTCTTTTCTTTGTATATGAAATTGTTTGATGCAAAGGTCGATGGGTCCTGCTCTATGGAACCTTGTGGAAACTTGCTTACGGCTTGTTTGGACTTTAATTGGTTCTTGGTTGTATGCTTCGTCTGTCAATTTGTATATCACGGAACTCCGAGTGTTGTTTGGAGGACACAGAACAATAGAATTGCAATTTCTTTGCCAGCTAGCCCACAAATCGGCATGATGATTTCTATGGCATTGTGACACAAATGTAGTATGTGGCTTGTTTTAACATTTTTTCTTGATCGATGAACTTGGTAAAATTAATCTCCTGGAATAATTTGAACTCAACGAATGTATACTGTGCGAAGTCCAATTGTGTTATCATATCAACAAGAGGCCCTCAAAAATTCAAATTGGTCATTGTTATGCTTGGGGTGATAGAATTTTAAAAAAACTATGTTTTGTTTCCTTCATTTTTCTCAAAATAGGCGATTTAACATCCTTTGATAATTTTATGTAATTAAATTGTACAATATCAATACTTAATATTAATAATTTAGTATTTGAAAATAATGTTTTTAGATAATGTTAGATAGGATGACCATCCGTAAACAATCGCAATCTTGAGCCCGCCAGTCCTGGAGTCCATCTGTCAATTTGTATGTCGCGGAACTTCAAGTGTTGTTTGGAGGACAAGGGAGAATATAAGTGCAATGTTGAGGCAGACAACCCGCAAGTTCGCTTCTCAATTTGTATATCGCGGAACTCTGGGTGGTATTTGTAGGACACAGAACAACAGAGGCTGAATTTTGAGCCCGTCGGTTCGAGAACCCACGATCCAAAAAATGGCTAAGTATGCAATGAAGGATCCATATATGCTCTATAAATTCTCATGTCCATACTTTATAAAAGTACATATTTGGTATGTATTTCTTGGTTCTCAGAAAATTTCTAGGTGTGGAAGTTGTCAGATGCACGTGTTCAGATTTCCACTTACTTTTATATCGCCAGCTCAGTCGACCGCTTCCCCGTTTGAAATTGCATAAACTTTTTTTTTTCTAATTAAATTGTACAATATCAATATTTAATATTAATAATTTAGTATTGAAAATAATGTTCTTAGATAATGTTAGATAGTTGATTGGGATTGCCATCCGTAAACAATGGCAATCTTGAACCCGCCAGCCTTGGAGTCCATCTGTCAATTTGTATATCGCAGAACTTTGAGTGTTGTTTGGAGGACACTAAACAATAGAAGTGCAATGTTGAGCTAGCCAGCCCACAGGTCCGCTTGTCAATTTGTATATCGTGGAAATGTGGGTGTTATTTCTAGGGCACGAAACAATAGAGGCCCAATTTTGAGCCCGCCAACCTAAGAATCCACGATCCAAAAAGTGGCTAAGTATGCAATGCTGGATCATGTCCATACTCTATAGTACATATTTAGTATGAGTTACTGGATCAGCGGGTTCAATATTGATAGTTTATGCAATTAAATTGTGTGATATCAATATTTAATATTAATAATATAGTATTTGAAAATCATGTTCTTTTGATAGTGTTAGATAGTTCATAGGGATGCCCTTCCGTAGACAATGGCAATGTTGAGCCCGCTAGTCCTGGATTCTATTTGTCAATTTGTCTATCGCGGAAGTCTGATTGTTGCTTGGAGGACACAGAACAATAGAAGTGCAATGTTGAGCCAGACAACCTGCAAGTCCGCTTGTCAATTTATATATCGTGAAACTCTGGGTGTTGTTTCTAGGGAACAGAACAATAAAGGCCCAATTTTGAGCCCACCAGCGCGAGAACCCACAATCCAAAAAGTGGCTAAGTATGGAATGAGGGATCCGTGCATGCTCTATAAAATCTCATGTCCATAGTTTATAAAAGTACATACCAGCCAGTCCGCAAGTTTGTTTCTCAATTTGTATGTCACGGAACTGTGGGTGCTATTTGTAGGATACAGAGTAGTAGAGGCCCATTTTTTAGCCCGCCAGACCGAGAACCCGCAATCGAAAAAGTGCCCAAGTATGGAATGCGGGAAACATACATGCTCTATAAAAATCTCATGTCCATACTTTATAAGAGTACATACTTAGTATCTATTACTCGTTTTTCAGAAAAATTCTAGATGCAGAAGTTGGGGGATTCACGTCTTCAGATTTCACATACTTTTATATCACCAGCCTGACCAACCACTTCCCCGTTTCATATTGTAATAAACGAATATAAACTGGCCCAAGTCCAATTGTGCTATCACATCGACAAGAGGCCCTTAATTCAAATAGCCCGCAAGCTCGCTTGTCAATTTGTATATCGCGGAACTGTGGGTGCTATTTGTAGGGCACAGAACAACACAGGCCCAATTTTGAGCCCGTCAGCCCGAGAACCCGTTATCCAAATAGTGGCTAAGTATGGAATGAGGGATCCTTCCATGGTCTATAAAATCTCATGCAATGTATGGCACAGAACAATAGGAGTGCAACATTGACCCAGCTAGCTCGCAGGTCCGCTTGTCAATTTGTATATCGTGGAATTGTGGGTGCTATTTGTAGGCCACAGAACACTAGAGGCCCACTTTCAAGCCCGCCAGCTTGAGAACCCGCAATCCAAAAAGTGGCTAAGTATGGAATGCGAGAGCCGTGCATGCTCTATAAAATCTCATGTCCATACTTTATAAGTGCCGAAGTTGGCGGATTCACAACACCCTGACTTCCACGACCCACAAATTAGCAAACAAATTGAAATAAAAGAATATATACTATGCGAAGTCTAATGGAACAATCATATGAACGAGAGGACATTAAAATTCAATTTTGAGCCCGCCAGCCCAAGAACCCGCTATCCAAAAAGTGGCTAAGTATGGAACGAGGGATCCGTCCATGGTCTATAAAATCTCATGCAATGTATAACACAAAACAATAGGAGTGCAACGTTGACCCAACTAGCCCACAGGTCCGCTTGTCAATTTGTATATCGCGGAATTGTGGGTGCTATTTGTAGGCCACAAAACACTACAGGCCCACTTTCGAGCCCGCCAGCCCGAGAACCCGCGATCCAAAAAGTGGCTAAGTATGGAATGCGGGAGCCGTACATGCTCTATAAAATCTCATGTCCATACTTTATAAGTGCCGAAGTTGGCAGATTCACAACACTCTGACTTCTGCGACCCACAAATTAGCAAACAAATTGAAATAAAAGAATATATACTATACGAAGTCTAATGGAACAATCATATGAACAAGAGGACATTAAAATTCAAATTAGTCATTGTTATACTTGCGGTGAAGCTAAGCCCGCTTGTCAATTTGTATATCGCGGAACTGTGGGTGCTATTTGTAGGGCACGAAACAACAGAGGCCCAATTTTGAGCCCGCCAACTCGATAACCCGCGATCCAAAAAGTGGCTAAGTATGGAATGAGGGATCCATCCATGGTCTATAAAATCTCATGTAATGTATGGCACGAAACAACAAGAGTGCAACATTGACCCAGCTAGCCCACATGTCTACTTGTCAATTTGTATATCGTGGAATTGTGGGTGTTATTTGTAGGCCACGAAACACTAGAGGCCCACTTTCGAGCCCGCCAGCCCGAGAACCCGCGATCCAAAAAGTGGCTAAGTATGGAAAGCGAGAGTCATACATGCTCTATAAAATCTCATGTCCATACTTTATAAGTGCCGAAGTTGGCGGATTCACAACACCCTAACTTCCACGACCCACAAATTAGCAAACAAATTGAAATAAAAGAATATATACTATGAGAAGTCTAATGGAACAATCATATGAACGAGAGAACATTAAAATTCAAATTCGTCGTTGTTATACTTGCGGTGAAGCTAAGCCCACTTGCCAATTTGTATATCGTGGAACTGTGGGTGTTATTTGTGGGGCACAGAACAATAGAGGCCCAATTTTGAGCTCGCCAGCCCAAGAACCCGTGATCCAAAAAGTGGCTAAGTATGGAATGAGGGATTTGTCCATGGTCTATAAAATCTCATGCAATGTATGACACGAAACAATAGGAGTGCAATGCTGTCCCAGCTAGCCCACAGGTCCGCTTGTCAATTTGTATATTGCAGAATTCTGGGTGTTATTTGTAGGCCATGGAACAATAGAGGCCCACTTTCGAGTCTGCCAGCCCGAGAACCCGCAATCCAAAAAGTGGCTAAGTATGGAATGCGGGATCTGTACATGCTCTATAAAATATCATGTTCATACTTTATAGGTGCGGAAGTTGGCGGATTCACAACACCCTGACTTCTGCGACCCACAAATTAACAAACAAATTGAAATAAAAGAATATATACTATGTGAAGTCTAATGGAACAATCATATGAACGAGGGGACATTAAAATTCAAATTCGTCGTTGCTATACTTGCGGTGAAGCTAATAACACAAAAACTTTACTTAAGCATCCAAAAAATAATTGCTATAAACATCGCTCGTTGCACCTATTCCTTCATTGAAGAACCCGTTAACATGTTTAATGCAGTCCATAGTTACTGTTAAGACCAATTCCCACTTCAGAAAATTTCCATTCGCTTTCTCTTTTCTTTGCTTTCCCTTTCTTTACTTAGTCGTTTTTCGGAAAATGTCTACGTGCGGGAATTTCTGCCCTGGGTATATCTTCTGCCTTTTTTTTTTAACCCGCCCGACCATTTTCCATACTTGAGCATTTATTGGAATCTGTTTCACAGGTTGGCGTGTGCACGAAATGTACAATGCTTCGTGGCAATCGCTACCTTCATACTTGTTCCCAGATATGCAATAATTAAGCTTTAATGCTAGTAGTTCCTCCTCTAGGAACCGTTAAGATTGTCATTAATGTTCGGAAGGCCACAAAATATTTTTCATTACTACGAATTAAACCAAGATTTGTGGAGAAGTGTGTTATCCTTTACAAGTATTCATTTCAAACATGATGGAATATGCTTTTGTGCGCCGACGGGTTGGCGCCTTTAAGAAATCTCTAATTCTTCATCTCTCTTCGTCGTCACTGCGACCTTCACACTTTTTTTCTAAATATGCAATTAGTGAGCTTTAATGGTAACAACTCATTCTACATGAACCCTGGAGATTGTCATTGATCAGTGAAAGGCTCGAGGAGATATTCCATTGATACACATCAAACCATAATTTGCGGAGGGTTATATTATCCCTCCCCAATTTTCATTTCAAACATCGTCTGGAGCAAACGGAAATTCTCGTTAACTTGTGGCAACAGTTCTGTCCAGATACAACAAACACAGTCGGGCATAATGGCTAGAGGTTCCACTATTTCGGGGCATATTCTTACTACTCATCTCCCTCCGCCCAAGAGCAAAAAAGGAGATGGTCCCTTGGTACACCGAGAGATATATTTCAAGCCAAAGAATTCCAAGGCAACCTTGCATGCTCTGAGAGCTTGGCCAGTTGCATTGATCGTTGGCCCAGAGGTTGATGTCATGGATTCCGAGCCGGAAGAAGATGATCTGTTGGGCGATGATATGACAATGGATGATGGGAATGTAGAGATTGTTCCCACTACTGTGCCCAAATTGAAATCAACCACAACGGGCGGAACTTCCCGGGTCAATGATGGCGGTCCTGACAACACCAAAAGGAGTTTCAGAAAAGAAACCGACGTTGAACGCAATAGCCACTTTGCAGCTCGAAAGTAGGAATTCTAGAGGTCGAAATTAGTCCCTTCTAGGCGTAAGAGTTTCACTGTAAAGAAATGATATGTTGATGTTCCGAGAGATATATTTCAAACCAAAAAATTATTCACTTGCGGGACTACTATCTTGTTCTCTAGATATGCAATTAACATCTTCGAGAATCAGATCCACAAGTCTCATTGTTGCAAGGTATATTTCTTATAGTCATCTCCTTCCACTTAGAGTGGACTAATTTGGGACTTTGAAATTGCACGTGCATCTTGTGCCCCTAAATTTTTTTTGGACTGTGGAGAGGCGGTTTCTAGTTTTGTCCTAACTTTCATTTAAGGGATATTCCATTTTACCTGCAACATTTTTCGTCTTCTTCGTCATGGGAAGCTTCTGAAAACTATCAATTTTAGCACATGATGATTCATCGAGGAGAAAACTACAATGATCTTGCATACTGCGGATCCCGTGCCTGTGTTTATGGCAGATACGTTCAATGTTTTGGCCCGAAGAACTGCGTCCAATTTCTAGGGATAAATGTACAATACTCGATGTTTTTTTTTTTTTTAAATGGATTTGCTATTAAAAAAATTTGCCTTCCAGTGTTTGTTGCTGCTTCTTTTCTGGATTTGGTGCCTGTTCTCATTAGCATGGTTCAGTGGTCTTGTATTTCTTCGATATTGTCTTTACTTAGATTATTTTTTTGTAAAATGGAACATGTAACAATTCTATGGCAATGTATTGTGTCAATCCAGCAAGCTTTTATGCAAACAAAAAAATGGATTACACACAGTTTCAAAGCAACGTTCAATTCTATTCGTAATGCAGATACATCATAGCAATACCAATGTACAATGTTCCAACAAAATCGTCATTCTTGTTTCCAGACATACAATTATTAAGTTGTAATGCTAACAACCCATGATGCAAGAAGTTTAATACTTAAGTGAATATGTTACAGTCATGGAAGAATGTATGAAGAACACACTTACACCCACACACTCCAATGAAATCTAATATTCAACAAAGCATTTACTGACAATTAGTAGAAAATGAAGTTTAATACTTAAGTTAATTTGTTATTCATGGAATAATGTATGAAGAACATACTTACACGAACAGGTTGCAAAAAAATCTAATCTTCAACAAAACATTTGCTGACAATTAGTAGAAAATGTTGATTTTGCAACAATGGGGCTTCTTTGAAACCAATTCGCACTTAGGAAAACTGCACTCCGCCTTTCTATTTTCCTACTCTTTTATGCCCTGTACTTTCTCTTCCTGGTTACTTAATCGTTTTTTTTCTTCTTTGAAAATCCCTTGCTGCGCGACTTGGCGGATTCACGCGTTTCCACCAAACTCTTCCCCTTTCTCTAAATTGGCCCTCTATTGTTTCGTGTCCTACAAGTAGCACCCAGAGTTCCACGATATACAAATTGATAGGTGGACTTGCGCGTTGGCTGGCTCGACATTGCACTTCTATTTTTCCATGACCTCCAAGCAACATTCAGAGCTCGACGATAGACAAATTGACACATGGGCTCCAGGGCTTGTGGGCTCAAGATTGCCATTGTTTATGGATGGAAAAGTGCTAAAACGAGCCATACCACATTTGCATCACATAAACTATATTAAAGGGAAAAGCATTTCCTCTATAGTTCTGTGTCCTACAAACAACACCGAGAGTTCCACACTATACAAATTGATAGGCGGACTTGCGGACTGGCTAGTTAAAAAAATGACTCGGAGTTCCGCGATATTAAAATTGATAGATGTAGCATACAACCAATAACCAAGTAAACTCGTGGATCGTATTCCTAGTCGTTGTTTTCTGTGCCCGCCACCTTCGCACTCCTTTCCAACAATATATTTTGGTAGGAAAATGGGATATTTGTTACAGATGTAACAAATATATCTTTTATGTCTTCTATACTTAGCTAAATATCTGTTTCTCTTTTCCGTGAACTTTATCTTTCTCGTCACTTATTCATTTTTTCGAATATGTCTCGCTGCGCGCGTGGGCGGACTTGCGGGTTCATGCTTCCACTCATGCTCTTATATTGCGACACCGACCAACTGCTTCCCCATTCCATACCTAGACACTTCTTCGATCGCGAATTCCCGGTAGGATTCTCTAGATTGGACTTTTATTGTTCCATGGCATGCGAACAGTACCGTCACTTTTGTGATATACAAATTTACAACCGGACTCAGATCATACCCTCTTTCGTATTACGGTTTGCGTACCATGCTCTCTTCTGCGGTATACATTTTGCACTGAAAACTTCTTAGAAATACAATTTAACCGTCGGGTCCTGACGTCCTCTGTGGAACTATTTTCACCCCATTTTGAAGCCCATATGTCCGCTTTCCATACTTTGCCATTTCTTCAAATTTCTTTCGCGAATTGTCCCTTTGGCGGGTTCAAGAAATATTCAGTTCCTAATCATTGTTTCCTGTGCCCACGCCTTTTTGCAATTAGCAGTTAGCAATTATATATAAGATCTTATTTGTAGACATGCAATTAGCAAGCGTTAATTTTAAATATCATGGAATGTCATTTGCGAGTCGTCAGGTTGGTTCGTTCACGAAAACTTCAATCCTCGCTTATGAGAACGAGTCCGCCTGACCGTTTCCCTATTCCATACTTAACTACTTTCCCAAAATTCCGCAAATATACAAACCGACCGTTGAACTACCCCATCATAATCTCTTTCGTTTTACACGTTTTGCAGTAAAAAATTCCGATACATAAAATTTGACTGTCGAACACTTGCCTCTCTTGAGTATCCCCGTAACCCTTTTTTCAATCATGTCCGACCGCTTTTCAGACCTTGCCATTCTTTTCTTTCTCTCTGTCATGTCTGTTACCTTTGCACTTGTCTATAATAAAAGAAAAATAAACAGTAATTGCATATTTCGAAACAAGATATGTATATATATATATATATATATATACATACATATCTTGTTTCTAAATATGCAATTACTGACATTTATTTCTAATAGCTCATCATGCAGGAATCATATAGATTGTCATTGATGGGCGAAAGGCTCGAGGAGATATCCTATTAATGGGCATTAAACCAAGATTTGCGGGGGGTTATATTATCCCTTTCGAGTGTTGATTTCAAAATCATGAAATGTCCTTCGCACGTCGCCGCCTTTGCACGTTCACAAAACCTCCAATCCCTAATTGCTCTTCGTCGTACCCGCCACCTTCGCATTTCTAAATATGCAATAAGTAAGCTTTACTGCTAACAGTTCATCATGCACCACCCATACATATTGTCATTAATCAACGAAAGGCTCGAGGAGCTTTCCCATTC
>SNQJ01S0110849.1:29770-58697 GCA_010110895.2 Picea sitchensis | reverse complement strand
GGTGTCTCCAATCGCTTTTAAATGTTCTTTAATTTCTGAGATTCGGGAGAAATATTCTTGAATCATTTCTCCTTTCTGTATCTTGGTATTCTTCAATTGAAATCTTAGGTTCATCTTTCAGTTGATGTTCTCTCCTTCATATAGTTTTCTTAGAGATTCAAACATCTCTTTCGGAGTTTTCTTGGATGATACATACGAGATCGGGTGGTCTTTGATTGAATCTGCAATGATTCTTTGAGCCCTGATTGAGTCCTTCTGATGCTTTTCTTTCTCTACGACATCTTCAGGTTCCAACACTTCTTCTTTGATGAATCTTTCTAGGTCATTCTCTGCAAGGATCAGACCGATCCTATACTTCTAGGCACGAAAGTTGTCTATGCCTTCTAGTTTCTCAACAAGCTTTTTGCTTGCAGACATCTTGTACTTGAGGCTATGAAAAATGACCAAAAATGAAAATGCTTAAAATCAAATTTTGACCTTATCAGGAGTTGCGATTGGCTAAGGTGAGTAGACTGGTGTACTTGGATCTGAGAAAATCCAATTTTTTCCCCTTCAAATCTGATCTGCATATTTCTGGATTGGTGCTTCTAGTACTTCTGGTACTCTGGTACTGGTTTTCTGGTACTTCTGGTACTTTTGTGAAACTAGGGTTTCACTTTCTGGGAGATCCAGCCAATGAAAAGGTGTGCTCAAGGTGCCAAAATGATCCTTGGGGGAGGGTGCAACTTTCTAGGTGGTTTTGGAGCTAAAAAGATTCACTTTTGAAAAACCCTAATTTGTAGGTACTGCAACAGTGACATTTTTCTCTTGCGAAATATGATTCCTTCAGGTTGGCTCTGATACCATGTTAATTTTTTATGCCATTATTATAGTTCTTTGCGTTTCAATAGATAAGAGCAACATAAGAACAATATCACTAAGAAATACACATTCACAAGAGACACAACATTTATCCTGGGAAACCCTCTAAGGGAAAAAAACCCAGCAAAAACTTCCTTATCGTAAATTGCCAATACAATGTCAAGAGATAACTCAAACCAATACAAAAATTCCTCTCCAAAATATGCACCACTCTTCTCCCTCTCTCCAACTAGTAAGTCGCAACTTGCCTCTTAGAAATGAGCAAGTGTGTTGTGTGTCAAAGTGAGGTGCTAACCTCTCTATATATACAAGTCTGGAATGTGTGAAGTGTCTTCACTGGTAGGGCCAACTTCTCACTCTGGGTGGGTAAACCCACCTTTATTATATTTTTGGGTCTCAATAATAACTGCTGGGGCTGACTTCTTATTCTACCTATTACAATTATCTGTTGACCAATCCACAAAAGGGGATTTGGTCCTAATACAACAACCGACATGATCAATACACAATGGGGATTGATCCTATGAATAATATAACAATAATAATAATAATACTCTTTGTAGTTACATTATTTCAACACAGGTTTCCATGAAACACTGATAAGCTATGCTACTGCTGTTGCTTCTTTTTTTCTTCTGATTTTTCCTTGTTGCTATGGCAGGCTCTCTTTTGTTCAACTCTCCTTTGCTAACTGCTTCTACTGACCTCAACATTAGCTTCCTGATCCCTTCTATTACTCTTTCCAACTGCTCCAGTGGCTGGCTCTTGTTATGCAGTCTTCTCTGCTGCAACTCTTCCTTCTTATCAGTTGACAGATCTACTCGATCTCCCATGTTGTCTTTATCTCCCCTTGTGGCATTGCGTTGCCACTCTGCTGCAGATTCCAGTACTGCAATATCATCACTAAGTTGTCGCTCGACTTCTTCTTGTGCTGGCATGTTTCCAACTCCTTCCAACCATTTCTCTGGCTAGTATGCTCCTATATCTGTCTCCAACTTGACCTGTTGGATGTGCAAGCTTTGCACCATTACCCTTCTCTCTAGGGATTCCATTTCTTAATATAGGTCAACAAAGTCCATGTTGTCTACTTCCTGTTCTTTTGTAAGCTCCAATGCTATAGTCATCTCTTGTTCAGATTCCTGGCTGAAAATTTTGAGCAATTCAGTTGAATGCTCTTCTCCTTCTGTTGGGGTAGACATCAATGTCTGCTCCATTTCTTCCTCTTTGATAGTTTCTGTTGGCTGTCTTTCTTCTTCTACTGTACTTTCATCATGTGCATTGGCCTCTACTTGGCTATTTGGTAGGAATATCTTTATCCCTCCAATAATCAGAAGGCTCCTCTGATCCTCCTCTTGGATGGTGAATTTTTTTAACTTGTCATCATCTTCATTCACGTGGTCTGCAAATCCACATGAATCTCATTGAACTCTTGATCCATATATGGATTGTTCTTCTTCTGCTGGTCTCCTCTCCGACCATGCTCATGGCCTTCATTAGCCATTTCCACCTTTTACCTACCTTCCTGGCAAGTCTATGGACTACTCTACATCTGCGGTCATCTCCATCTTCTCCCATAGCTCACCCACTGTTTAAATTTTTGCTGATGTCTCCATGCAACAACCTTCTCACAGAGCATGAGTACTCTACCCTCCTTTCACCTATTGTCTATAGGGAAACTCCTTTTTATGATACCACCTGATGTTTTTAGGTCATATCCTTTATCTCTTTCTCTTTTGATTGAAATCTACAGATGAAAATTTCATCTCTGATACCACTTGGTGCAGAAACCCTACCTCGGCAGGGTCTGCTGACCTCCTGGTCACTGGATCGTTCTAAATCTCTGATCTAGGTCAACTCTTTCGGGTCCCTGCTGGAATACCTACTAAACAAATCCAGAGGTCCAAATGTGAAACTTAGCCCGCGCGTACAAGCATCAGATGTGAGCTTCATCTCCACTCAACCACGGGCCATGATCGCATGCCTATACAAAAGGCACGTCACAATTTTGCGTGTCGGGAAATTGTGAGTGAGCCAACCCTGACTCCCTAACTACTAAAACTCCGAAAAGATCTTAACGAGTGTTAGTTCCTTTCCTTATCTTCGCTCGTGTGACCATTCACCATGACCTAGGGCTCATCGTTTGAGCGTGTTGGGATTTCACGTATCAGGGATTTACCATACAACTTATCTCCCTTAGCCCGATACCCTAAATATCGATATTATTTCTCCATGGATCAACACATCCAATTATCCTACGATCTCACGATCCATATCTTGTCAATGTTTCTCCCTCCGAGAGTTTCCACCATCTGTTCAAATTCTCCCAATGCTCAAATCTCCGATGTGTGTGGATCACCACCACCTGTCACCCCAGATCCAATGGTTGGAATGATTTTGCGAGTTCGTGTTTCATGAATTCTCACAAATCTTTCCTTTGACTTTTCCATTATGTGAGTTAGCGAAATGATGATCGCTTTCCACCTGTCCTCCTGATGATGGACGGCCATGATGATCTCTGGACTTCGCATTTCACGATATCCACTTCTCAAACTGAAGCTACACTTCAACTTTTCCCCGAAGTATGAGATCTATTGACAAGTGTCTCCTCTCGGATCAATGACTCATGACTCTTCGACTCTTAGTGCTTCGTGTGTTTCAAGTCTCAACTTCTGCCTTCTTCCAGATATTTTGAGCTGCTGACACGTACCCTCTTGGCTTCAACGGTCCTAATATGCTCCGACTCTCTGGCTCTTTGCGCTCTGAGATTTTCAGGTTTCAAACTTGACTCCTTATGAGCTTGGGATATCTGACGGATCACACTTGATCAATCGAACAACTAATATTCCACCTCGACGTTTTGACACTCCGGACTTCGGGAATCTCAAGTTTCAAAACCAATACTCCTCCTGAGATCACAACAACCAATGGCTGTGATTCCTCCTAGCGATTCGACGCTTGGTCTTCGCCTCCGGTGATCTGACGGATCAGATCTATATCTCTGATCGGATGGTTGAGATTCTATTTTGGGATTCTAGACTTCAGGAATCTCAAGTTTCAACCCCGATAGCTTCTCTCTCCTCTGTACGCAAATTGCTAAGACTCGTGCACTTCCTTCTAATCCGAAGAATACCAATTTCTTTCCACTATTTTCCAATGGTCATGATCATTCTTCCTCCTCAGCCTCAGATATCTCTCAGCCTCCTTTTGGATCTCCCGATCCATTGAAACGTATCCTCTCTGGATCCAATGACTGTTGGTTCATGCGCTCAGATATGATAGCTGATATTTCCCTTGCACTCGTTCCTCCTCTTATTGGACGTGGATTGATGCAGGAGCATCGCTCCACCTCAACAAATGAGCCAACATGCCAACACAAAAACGCGCAATGGAGAAAGGGAGAGGCATTAAACCTACCATTTTTTTAAATTTGAAATAATCCTATAAATATTTTTGTGCTGTAAGGTTGTAAATCTTGGGCCATGCCTTTGTACAGGTAGTGGTTGGATTTCATTTAAAGGGTTCTTGTAGCAGGCCCAAATTGTGGTCAAGTCTGGGTAAACATTTATGAAAACTTCAATGTAATAGATGAGGTTAGGTGAGAGAGGACGAGCTTGCAGAGCTGCTCTTTTGTAAGGAGTTCTTGTATCAGATTTCATAAGGCGGATAGGAAGAGAATGATAAATAGGTCTGGGTAGAGAGGCCTTAGAAGTAGAATAGTTATGAGAAAGATAGCTTAAGAGAAATGGGACTTTGTTATAGTCCAGGTTTTGTAAATCATCTGTATAGACACACATAGATAATAGAAAAGCAATTTTTCCTGCATATCGGGTGTTTATGTGTTTCATGAATGAATGTTGTAGATGTATGATAAAATTTATTTACAGTAGGAAGATAGATTTAATTTATATTGATTGAGTTATGTTGTATAATTTTGGGTTCTTTAGGCTGTGAATGGAGTGCACAATACAATGTTGGAAGTTCTGTAGCCAGCGCAAAGAGTGTGCATCTGAATCTCTCTGTTCAGTTCAGAGGAGAACGTGCTAGGAGGGCACACCAAGATAGTTTGTAGACTCAAAAGGAGCCCTAGAGTTACTAGATACTCTAGAGGGAAGACTATATAGAGAGGGGCACAGAGAAACAAAATCACCAAGGATTTTGTAGAGCTCTGCTAGGTGGGCATTGAGCGAGTGCAAGGAGTGCACAAGAGGACTCTGTTTCGAGTTCTACGAGAAGAGAAGTGTCAAGGAGAAGACACTCACAGAGTTACTGAATACTCTGTTGGCTCAGCAAGGAGTGCTTGAGAATAAGTCGCTAAGAGGGAACTTATTTACCTTCAAGGAGTGAAAGGGTTGATAGAGAGTTATTGAATACTCTGGAAGAAGACCTGTGCAAGGATTGCACCAGGCCAACACTCGGATGAAGTGTTGAAAGAAAATGAGTCGAATATTGGTCAGAGCACAAGGAGTGTGCACAAAAAGAAGTTGTTTTAAGTTCCAAATCTCATGAGGTTAAGCGCAGAGTGTGCCAGGTGGAGCACCTAAATTCTTCTAAAGAAGACGTAGAAGGGTGAGTTCCTTAGAGACTGAGTGAGTTGAAAAGATAATAAGAGATAGCATGAAGCTGCACATAGAGAGAAAGTGTGCACAGGACTGAGGTCGAGTTTTGTTGCTAAAGCTCAAGAGGGAGAACACAGATGAGACCCAAAGTCATCGGGCTCAGAGTGGAATCAAAGGTCGAGGCCTTTGACCATTGGAAATCTTCCAAGTCGGGGAAGAAAGAGAAAGCTCAAGAGGAGGAGAACAACATCTGTAGATCAGATGCAGAGAAGAATATCTGGACCGTTGAATCTCATGTCCAGACACCCAGAAGAGCGTACAGGAGAAGATCATATTTGAACCATAGGATCTGGGCATGTGGGCCAATAGCTGTTGGATCCATAGGAACATGCACAAGGTTTAGACCCTTTGGATTTGCACAGGAGAGTGGATATCGTGAAACGCAAATTCCTAAAATCATCAGGGCCATCCATCGTCAGAGGAAAGTTGGAAGCATATCAAAATTTCACCGACTCATGACTTAGAGAAGTCAAAGGGAGAGTTATAAGAACTCACGAATCACGAAATCATGATTTGATCTGATCCGTTGGATTGAGAAAGATCATGAGCCGTTGATCTGACGCGATTGGTAAATTGAAAATCAGAAGAATAGACGTGAGCCAACGTCCAAAGTTGTGAAACTCGAAGTCCCGATTTGATCACATTCATTGATCGCAAGAGAACATCGACCACAGATCCGAGGGTTCGAGGAATCAGACATCGGGGAAGAGTGGAGTTGATCCTAGCTGTTGGTGCTGGGAAGGACACATGGCGAGAGATAAGCATTTTTCTGACTCATGACTCAGGGAAGTCAAAGGGGAGACTTGCAAGAACTCGCGAAATGTGAACTCACGAAAAGATCATAGCCGTTGATCGAAGAGCAAGCATGGACCGTTGATTTTCCCAGTGGGATATCGAGAAATCAGATATCGAGAGAAGGGAGGTGAGTGGTCCTCTAAATTTGTGAAAAGTGAAGTCTCGATAAGCACTTGAGGGTTGACCCCGGGTCACAACTAGACTTCATATGGAAAGAGAATAGAGGGGCTAGCACGCGCTAGGCTCCTATCAGAATTTCAGAGGTTGAGAGAGTCAAGGTGACTCACATGCAAAGACCCGACATACAAAATCATGAAACATCTTTTTGGCTTGAGAGAGTGGTCATATTTGTGGTCACACAGAGGAGGGGCTTAGCCAAGGAAGAGATAGTGCGCATCAAACATTGAAATTCACATAATGCTTAGGAGAGGGCCTGCGGGTCTCATACGACCTACACATTTGGAGGAAGGACTTGTGTAAGTGGGTTTGGGGTCTAGCAAAGACCCAAATAGTTGATCCAAATTAGTTTCTTGATCAATCCTATACTGGGAGTTCGTGCAACCCCAAGGAGAGAAAGGGGGGGGTCTGCATCAAGTGGTATCAGAGCTAAAGTTCACTTATAGAAAAAAGGTGAAGAAGGAGATAGAGTATCGATGCTCTGTAAATATTGTTTCATGGCGTGAAACAATTGATAGATAACTAGGAGGGCCGAAGTCATAAAATATGGCTAATGAAGTCCATGAGCGTGGTCGAAGAGGAGACCACTAGTATAAGTGTAAAGCAAAAATTGGCAAGGAGATTGCTGAGATAAGAGTGAGAATGGAACAACTCACATTTAAAATGCAGAAGGATGCAAGAGCACATTGGGTGTATGAATGGCCCATGAAGAAGAGAGTGAAATGGCCAGTAAAGGAATTGTTGGCTAGAGGACAACAAAGGATGATGAGAAGGTGGCTGAGGCATACTAAAAACCTTAGTGAACTAGAGGAGGAACTGATTCAGATCTGTGAACCAGAGACTACAAGAAATATCAAAGACGAGGAGGAGAGGAGTTCAAATGAAGATCTCTTAAAATTTCAAGTGGGAAATGAGATGGGATTGATATATCTCATAGATTGCCAGGTGGGCAGAAGAGAAGTCCCAAATTTCTAGGTGGGTAGGGAGAAGGAGATGAGACTACCTGAAAGTCTCGAAAGCTCATGAGTGAGTTCATGTCAGTAAGGAGTGCTGATAGATGGAGATTCATGTGGATTTGCAGACCATGTGAATGAAGATGATGACAAGTTAAAAAATTTCACCATCCAAGAGGAGGATCAGAGGATCCTTCTGATTATTGGAGGGATAAAGATAATCCTACCAAAAAACTAGGTAGAGGCCAATGCACATGAT
Source organism: Picea sitchensis (assembly GCA_010110895.2). Taxonomy (NCBI): domain Eukaryota; kingdom Viridiplantae; phylum Streptophyta; class Pinopsida; order Pinales; family Pinaceae; genus Picea; species Picea sitchensis. The sequence goes on along the minus strand of SNQJ01S0110849.1, from coordinate 51,036 downwards.
GAAAGTGTATCAGAAGAAGAAAGACATGCAACAAAAATTGTCAAAGAGGAAGAAATGGAGCAGACACTAATGTCTACCCTATCAGAAGGAGAAGAGCATTCAACTGAATTTCTCAAAATTTTCAGCCAAGAAGCCGAACAAGAGATGAATGTAGCATTGGACCTTACAGAAGAAGAGGAAGCAGACATCATGGACTTTGCTGATCTGTATGAAGAATTGGAAGCCCTAGAGAGAAGGGTAATGGTGCAAAGCTTTCACATCCAACAGGTCAAGTTGGAGACAAATAGAGGAGCATACCAGCCAGAGAAATGATTGGAAGGAGTTGGAAACAGGCCAACACAAGAAGAAGCTGAGCAACAAATTAGTGTTGAGACTGAAGGACTACAATCTGCAGTAGAGTGGAAACTCAATTCCACAAGGGGAGATAAATACATCATGGGAGATCAAGTAGATCTGCCCACTAATAAGAAGGAAGAGTTGCAACAGAGAATACTGCATAAGAAGAGCCAACCACTGGAGCAACTGGATAGATTAATAGAAGAGATCAAGAAGCTGATGTTGAGGTCAACAAAAGCAGTCAGCAAAGGAGAATTGAATAGAAGAGAGCCTTCCATAGTAGTAGGGAAGAATCAGAAGAAGAAAAAGAAGCAGCAACAACAACATAGTTGGAGAGGAGCAAGATGACAAATCCAAAAGAGAAATTGGGATCTAGGTGGATTTCAACACCGAAGAAGCAACACTGGAGAAGAGGAGCTCATGTTTTTCCTAGCAAGGGATTATGATGTAGGAGCATCACTCTACCTCAGCAAATGAGCCAACACGCTAGCACACAATTGCGCAATGGAGAAAGGGAGAGGCATTAAACCTCCCATTTTTTAAAATTTGAAATAATCCTATACATATTTTTGTGCTGTAAGGTTGTAAATGCCGGGCCATGCCTTTGTACAGGTAGTGATTGGATTTCATTTAAAGGGTTGCTTGTAGCAGGCCCAGATCCTGGTTAGGTCTAGGTAAACATTTATGAAAAATTCAATGTAATAGATGAGGTTAGGTGAGAGAGGACGAGCTTGTAGAGCCCCTCTTTTGTAAGGAGATATTGTATCAGATTTCATAAGGAAGATACGCAGAGAATGATAGAGAGATCTGGGTAGAGAGGCCTTAGAAGTAGAATAATTATGAGAGAGAGACCTTGAGAGAACTAGGACTTTGTTAGAGTCCAATTTTTGTAAATCATCTGTATAGACACACAGAGATAATAGAAAAACAATTTTTCCTGCATATCAAGTGTTTATTTGTTTCATGAATGAATTATGTAGACGTATGATAAGATTTATTTACAGTAGGAAGATATATTTAATTTATCTTGATTGAGTTCTATTGAATCATTCTGGGTTCTTTAGGCTATGCAAGGAGTGCACAAAAAAATGTTGGAAGTTCTGTAGCCAACACAAAGAGTGTGCATCTAAATCTCTCGGTTGAGTTCAGAGGAGAACTTGCTAGGAGGGCACACCAGGATAGTTTGCAGACTCAAGAGGAGCCCTAGATTTACTAAATACTCTGGAGGGAAGACTATGCAGAGGAGGGCACAAATAGATAGAATCACTGAGGATTTTGTAGAGCTCTTCCAGGTGGGAATTGAGCAAGTGCAAGGAGTGCACAAGAGGACTCTGTTTCGAGTTCTGTGAGAAGAGAAGTGTCAAGGATAAGACACTCACATAGTTATTGAATACTCTGTCAGCTCAACAAGGAGTTCTTGAGCATAAGTCGCCAAGAGGGAACTTATATCCCTTCAAGGAGTGAAAGGGTTGATACAAAGTTGTTGAATACTCTAGAAGAAGACCCGTGCAAGGAGTGCACCAGGCCAACACTCGGACGAAGTGTTGAAAGACAACCAGTCGAATATTGGTCAGAGCACAAGGAGTGTGCACATAAAGAACTTGTTTTAATTTCCAAATCTCAGGAGGTTAAGTGTAAAGTGTGCCAGGTGGAGCACTTGGATTCTTATAAAGAAGACGCAGAAGGGCGAGTCCCTTAGAGACTGAGCAAGTTGAAAATATCAAAAGAGATAGAATGAAGCTGCATGTAGAGCACATGTGTGCATAGGACCAAGTTCAAGTTTCATTGCCAAAGCTCAAGAGGGAGAACACAGACAAAACCCAAATTTACCGGGCTCGTAGAGGAATCAAAGGTCGAGGCCTTTGAACGTTGGAAATATTCCAAGTCGGGGAATAAAGACAAAGCTCAGGAGGAGGAGCACAACAACCGTAGATCAACTATAGAGGAGAAGATCTATATTGTTGAATCTCATGTCCAGAGACCCAAAAGAGCGCACAGGTGGAGATCAGATCTGGACTGTAGGATCTGGGCATGTGGGCCAACAACCGTTGGATCTAGAGGAACATGGACAAGGTTTAGACCCTTTGGAGTTGCACATGAGAGTGGATATCACGAAACATGAAGTCCCAAAATCATTGGGGCCGTCCATCGTCAGAGGACAGTTGGCAACATATCAACATTTCGTTGACTAGTGACTTAGAGAAGTCAAAGATAGATTTATAAGAACTCACGAATCGAAAAATCATGATTTGATATGAGCCATTGGATGGAGAAAGATCATGAGCCATTGGATCGAGAAAGATCAAGAAATATCATGAGCATGCACGAAGGTGGCGCTTCCTCCTTAACTAGGCCGAGGCCATGGAGCAAGTGTAGGGTGGACAAATGCGCCTCCAACGACCCCTGGTTGTTATTCCTTGGGTTAGAAAACCGGGCAATGAGAGCCAATTGGGAGGGGGAAAATTTGTTGTGCTTGGAGAGGGCAATATAGTACTGCACACCCCTCTTAGATTTCCCTCTTTCTCTGGGCATGCTGGGAAAAGTGTGGAGGTCTCTCAATAAGGAGGCAGTGAGAATTTGCTTGGGAGAGCTTGAAAGGGTAGAGAGAAGAGAGGCATCAGTGAAATTGCAGAGAAGAATCTTGTGGGGGCCGAGTGAGTGGTGAAAATTCACCAGATGGAGAAAAGAAGCAGTGAAGCCAACACAATTGCAGAGGGCAACAGAGCTAACGAGCGGGGTGATGGGAGGGTAAGGGGAGAGAGCGCTCATGAAAAATACACAGAGGACGACGATGAATAATCTCTTAGAGGAGCCAAAGAGCATGAGCCAGGGTGGAGGGAGAAAGGATGAATGCACCAGGGAAATTTCCCGCTTATTATTGCATCCCCGTGAGTTGACAAGCCCCATAGCCATTAGAGCCGAGTTGAAAACCACCCTAGGCCTGGTACGCATGGTCTGGCTTGCTTGAGTGACCATTGCACATTACCATTACTGTCCATAGGGTGTGAGCCATGCAATGGTTATGGGCTGTGGACTGGCGACCAAAGTTAATAACTACCTTGGCTGCTAGGTTCCATGTGTCCACTGACGCTGACCAGGTAGCATCCCATCCAGGGATACATAATCATTATCTTAATAAAATATATTATTTTTATTTATTGCAATTAATTAATCATTTTATTAAAATATATTATTTTTATTTATTGCAATTATTTAATCATTATATTAATATAATATATTATTTTTAAATAGATCTATCGATTTTTTTTATTATTTTAGTTTAAAGATTATAATATATTAAGATTTATTTATATGTGTTGGTCTTCCCGATATATATGAAATAACACAAGAAAAAAAAGACTAAACTTTATAGTTAAAGTTATTTCAAAAGGTAATAAAATAGGTTTATCTTACTCTTGTTTCATATATACATACTTATATGATATATTATATGATATATGGTATAAAAAATAAAAGGGATGCAAAGTTAGTAAGCATATTTATTTCTCAATTAATTAATTATTATGTTAATAAAAGATTATAATAAAAGATATATAGAAAAATAACATATATTGTTGGACAACTGAGAGGGGGGGTGAATAAGTTGTTATTGTGCTTAAACAATTATTTCCATTTTAAACTCTTTATAGAACACAATGATGATCACAATAATGTAGGGAAGTAAGAAATATAATATTCAACATGAATCACACACATGAAATATACATAGACACCTATTTCTTGAGGAAACCCATAAAGGGAAAAACCTCTTCTTCTTGATATGATAAGTAGTATTTATTTTTTGTACATAATCATTCTTATGAGCACCAACTACTTTTGATTTTACCACCTCTGTTTTACAAGCAACAACTTTCTGAGAGCACCAACTCTCTGATTTCTCTAGCACCCACTAGAAGGAAGCACCAACTCCCTAAGTGTTCCAACACCAACGGGATGGAAGCACCAACTTCCAGTTACATAGACACCAACCTGTATAATAGAGAACAATAGTTCTCCCTTGCACCTCCCTGCCACCCTGGTTTTTCTTGCTGCAACCAGATGGAATTTACAACTCCCTGTGTTCAAGAACCCACTTGAAAATCTGAGGAAAAAAATCCTCCCTTGCACCACCCTACCACCCTGAAATATAAATCTTTTCTTTTTGAAATTTATTACAGTGATACATTATTTAATCAATGGCTTACCAGTCTCATCATTGTTCTTCTACACTGCTCTGCTCTACTTGCATCAATGTCTTCCTTCTCACATCTTCTTGAGATTTTTTTTCTTCTTCTCTGTCTCTGTATGCGCACCTCGTCTTTCACTTCCTCTCTTAGATATGCATTTCTATTCTATGTCTTTCTTCTGCATTTTATGCTTTGTGCACCATTGCCATTCTCTGTGCTACGCCTCTTATGTTTGGTTTAGCTGCTGTGCATAGCATGCTTCTACCCGCATGAATAATTCTCAACAAAAGCAAACATCTCTTCTCTATTCTATGTATATTTATCATGCTAAGTCCTCTGCCAGATCATACACCTAACTATTCGTCCTCTCTGGCGACTATGCTGAGTCTATTCTTCATCAGTGGTCATTATTCTGAGATTCTTTGGATTCTCTGGCAATTACAGTCTTCGATTATTTTCCATCTATCAATTGTCTCTATGAGGAGTCTTCATTCTACTAGAAGTTAGTTCAAGACTCTTCAGCTTCTCTGGCGATCACCCTGCAGCTCCTCGAGTTCTCTGGCAGATACAATCACTCCTTTCTAGAAGTTATTGAGAAAACCTCCGTGCACTCATCACTTACTGAGAAAACTTCACAGTGGGATCTAGCTTCATTTCTTGATATGACCTTGGGTGATGGTCTCTCGCGACCACATGATTACGGGCGCGATATCTCTTCTTGTTAGCCCCTTGTCGCATGTGACCTCGGGCTACATACTTGCGTAAGCAAACGATTGAGGGGGTGACCAAGAGTGGTTTGGGATCAATCGTTTTTCTCCCTGCAATCCTCCTCCACCTACCATGTACCCTTTCTCCAAAACTGTGGTTTTAATTGCAGCCCACCTTCAACATTTTAAAGTTCATGCAACTTCAATCCCCGCAATGCGATGAGACTATCGATCTCATGATCTTGACGGTGATCCTAAATGGACGGTTCAGATTTGTTCTTTAACGATCTGCAGATAAGATCTAACCTACCTAAATCAACAACTGTGGTGTATTTCGTGATCCGGGATCAGGAGTTTCAAATCTCAAATCTTTCTTTTCCCATATGACCATCTTTCGGAGTGGAAGATCTATTAACACCTATCTCCCTGAATCTATGATCAGGATCTCCTCCGATAGTCCGGCCTTAGAGACTTTCAATTCTCAAACTCCACTTGCTCCTATAGCATTTCACCCAGAGTCCACAATCTAACGACGTGTGGTCTTCTCGAATCAATGGTCACAATCCCTTCGGGTATTTGGGCTTAAAAAATATCAACTTTCCAACCTTTTCAACTTTCCTTTGATTTTTCCCGTAGCTAACAATCCACTGACGCGTGTCCCTTTCAGATCAATGGTCACGATCCTTTCACGTCTCCGGACTTCGGAATTCTCAAGTCTCAACTGGAAATCCTTGAAGTGAGAGTTCTTTGAAATCTTAGATCATTTGACATGTACTCCCCTTGACGATCAATGATCGAGATTTGTCTTCGATGCTTCGGGACTTTAGGCTGATCGCTGCTTCATTCTCCTCCAAAGTGGTCACCTACTAAATAAGTCATAGGTGGTGGAGATCGATTCCTATTGGTTAACACTTCCACTTACACTGTCCTTCCACTGTACTATATCAATGATTGAAAATGCACCTGGAGTGATCTTCAGATCGAACGACTTGTATACTCTTCGAGACTTTGACATTCAGGACTTCGGGACTTAGGGAATCTGCTGGTGGTAAAACTCTCGAAGTAAAAATTCCGTAGTGACGTCACTTACTTACGTCACTTGATGATGTGTCATGAGTCTAATAACTGCCATGTGTCACTTAGATTTGTGATTTGAAATGCCAAATCAACTTAACACTTGTCATTGTCTGATTGCACCACATGTCCTTGCTGATGTAGTCTTGATGACGTGGATCCTCATTCACTTCAGGACTTCGACCTTCGAGACTTCGAATATTTCGACTTTTCAAGTCGCCAATTCTTCTGAAGTGATAATCCCCAAACAGTAACCTCCTCGCAACTTTTAGACCCAAACTAAATGTTGTTCATCGATCATGTTCTTAGATTGACGACTAGATCTTTCTGCGATGCTTCTTTTATAGCTTATCTTGTCCTTCCACTTTAAGATGATTTGATAGTTGACGTTTACTCCAGCTCTCCGGGCTTCGACGATTTCAAATATCAAACCGAAAAATTTGAAGTGATATTTTTCTGGAGCTTAACCTCCTCGCATATTTATACCCGAACTAAATGTTGTTCGTCGAACATGATCCTAGATCGATGGATCAGTTTGTCTGCGATGCAACTCTTTTGGATTATCCTGTGATTCCACTTAGAATGATCCAACAACTGACAAAAATTCACATAAATGAGATATCATATATTTTACCTCACTTATCCTATCCTTCCACTCGAAAGTGATCGGACGGATGACTAGAATTTGGGTTTGATTCGCCGATTGACAGGTATTCAAATAATCAAATTCTCAATCGTTTTTCCCCGCTTATCCTATCCTTCCATTAATTCAATCTGACGCTTGTTGGTCCTCTGGATTGGTTATCCAATGACCACTGTCTCTCTTCCTCCTGAGCTTCTAATCTCTCTGACTTAGAATATTTTCTAAGTGTTCACGGGTCTCAACCTTTGCTCCTCCTACGAGTTCATCTCTTGGACCTCGTCCGCACTTCTTGAAACCGCTATCTCTTCTGATATTTCTCATCTTCTGTTTCTTGCTTTCCATCACTATTCTTGCCATCAATGACAAGTGCTCTCTGGCTGTAATCATGCCAAAAATCTCCCCCTTTGGAATTTATGGCAACCTTGAAAGACTGCACTATTAGATTGCACTGTTCTACTTAGACCTCCAACTGTAGCATCCTAACCACACCTTTTCTCCCCCTTTGACATCAATGTCAAAGAAAAAACACTCCCCTTGAGATGTTGCAGTAACTTTCAGAGGTATCAGATATTCAACCAACACAAACTCCCCTTGACAGGATGGACTCTCTTATTTGAGTCCTGCAGAGTATTTGTATCTAACTTAGAGTCTTCTCCTTCTAATTCTTGGACCTATTCATCTTCAGCTTCAACTGTGTCCTCTGTATCAGACTCAATATTGCTCACCTCTCTTACTAGGATTGTGTAATATCTCTTGATCCCATGTTTATTAGAGGATTCCTTGAAATCACTTACATAAATTCTCCTCCTCTATCTGATCTTACTGCCTTTAACTTGTTGCCTCTTTGATTCTCAATTAAATCTTTAAATATTTTAAATTTCTCAAATGCTTCAGTTTTTCCTTTGAGACAAGCAACCCAAGTGAGTCTGGAGTAATCATCAATAGTCAGCATGAAATAGTTTTCCTTCCCTATGCCTTCCTGTCTTGATGGTTCACATAAATACATATGAACTAATTGGAGTGGTTTCTCCATTGAAGTAGAGCTCTTTGGATTTAAACCATGTCCTGGTTAGTTTTCCTACTTGGCAGGGTTCACACATAGAATCTAGTGGCTTTGATAATTTTCGAAGATCTTTTACTGCCTCAAGATTTTTGAGCTTGATTAAGTGGTCAGAGTTTAGATGTCCAAATCTCCTATGCCATAGCCAACTTTCATCATGTTTACTTAGATGACACTCTTCTCTATCTTTTTACAGCACATATACATTATTATCTATCCTTATTCCTTTAGCCACTACTTGTCCTGAGTTTACAAAGTTTATATTACAATGTTTGGAAGTAAACACCACTTCACATATTTTGTCACACATTTGACTTACACTAAGAAAATTATGTTTCAACCCATCTATTAGAAGAATATCCTCGGCTTTTCCTTTACCATTACTCAAACTCGCCATCCCTTTACCCTTGATTTTACTTGGTTCATCATTTCCAAAGGTTACATTTCTTGTTTTTCTTTTACTTATAGACATAAACTTATCCTTGTTTCCAATCATGTGCTTAGACCATCCACTGTCTATATACTAGGGGTCTTTTTGTTTTCTAGATAAAAGTACTAGACCACATTTTTCACTATCTTTCTTTTTCCATGTGCTGGCATTTCTAGATAAGGGTTTTATCCTTGGATCTGCCTTGTAATTCTTCAGATGGAAGTTTTCATCTTTGTGGCTGAAGTTATGATAGTTATAAAATTCGAGCTCATTGTTCAATAGGTCAAAGTGATTGGTGCTACGATGTCTACTCATTGGCTGTTTAGTTCTATGTTGCAGAGACTATTTATTTCTTGACCTCCTCAGTTGAATGTCTCTAAACTTAATTTGACAATTTGCAATCTTATGACCAAAATTAGAGAAGTAAAAACAATAACCATGGAAGAAATTTTGGTACCTGAAGGATGGCCTTATTCTTGGCATTTGTTGCTCCATCTTCTGTTATCTTTGTTTTTGGTCAGCGATCATCTTGTCTTTATTAGATTTTGGTGGCATAGTAATCACATAGTCTGATTGTCCACTGACTTGGAACTTGATCATTTTTACTGGCTCTTTGCTACCTGAACCACTTACATAACCTAAGCTAGTATTCAACAAAGGAGATCTTTGTTTTCTCAGAATGTCATTTAGTTTTGCTGAGGCTTTATGTTTGGAAGATTTTGGAGATACAATGCTTTAAACTTCTCCATATCTTTTCTGGTTTTTACTACCTCTTCTTCCAAGTCTTCACATCTTGCCTTCTTCTATGATAACTGTTGTTTCAGAGTGTCCTCGATTTTCTTTGCCTCTTCTAACTCCACTTTTATCAAGGAAAAGTCTTCATCAAGTTTCTTACTATCTTTCTCGAACTGTATCAACAATTGTTTTTTCTTTTTCTTCTTAGATCTGAGTCTAGCAATTTCTTCTAGGGCACTGATCATTTCTCCTTCCAATTCAACCATGACTTATTCATCATTAAATTTAATTCCTGTGATTTTATTATCATAATCCTCTTTGGTCATTAGCATAAAGTCATTGACCTTATCTTCAATAGAAGAGTCACTGCTTTCATCATCTGCAGGATCATCATCATTGTTTACACAAAGACTTTTCTTCTTAAAATTATTCTCTTCATAGACCTTCTTGTGTTTTTGCTTCTCTTCATCATAATATGTCTAATATTTTATTTTGTGAGGACACTTAGATGCAAAATGACCTATCTTACCACAATTGAAACATTTAAAAGGAAACTTACCTTGGTACTTGCCTGAGCCTTTCTTTAGTCTTCTCACAAATTTTGCTTCAATTTCATCAGGCTCAAAATCCTCATTCTTATCTACTTTAAGTGATGCTTCTCTAGAGGTGGGTTTATCTTTAACTATCCTCATTTCATATGCATTCAACATTCCTAGAAGTTGATCAAAAGGCAAATCTTTTAGATCATTAAGTTCTTTTATAGCAGAGACCTTCGGGTTGAACCTATCTAGCAAAGATCTCAAATTTTTCTGAACTAAAACGACTTCCTCAATTTTTTCACCAAGTCCTTTCATTGCATTTACTAGTTATTCAACTCTTAGAAAGTACTTCCCAACAGTTTCATCCTCTTTCATCTTTAGCTGTTCAAACTGTACTCTAGAGGTTTGAAGCTTGGATTCCTTTTCCTTCACATTACCTTCATAACTTCTAATGAGTTTGTCCCACATTTCTTTGGCAGATTATAAGTGCATAACTTTTACAAATTTGGCTTCTACAAGCCCACTCAAAATAACATTCATAACCTTGGAGTTGAAGCTGAATTCTAGCTTGTCATCCTTAGAAGCTATTACAACTAGATTTACATAACCAATCTTTACCACATCCCAGACATCTACACCTAAAGCCATTATGTAGGTTCTTATCCTAACTTTCCAGAAGAAAATTTTTGTTCCATTGAACAAGGGGCCTTATTGGTTGAAGTTCCTTCATGGCTAGTCATGTTTAAGATCTAGGATCTACCCTTAGATAAAAGGAACCTGGCTCTGATACCAATTGTTGGACAACTGAAAGGGGGGAGGGGTGTGAATCAGTTGTTATTGTGCTTAAACAATTATGCCCATTTTAAAATCTTTACATAACACTCAATGATGATCAATATAATGCAAGGAAGTAAGCAATAGAATATTCAACATCTATCACACACATGAAATATACAGAGATAGTTATTTCTTGAGGAAACCCATAAAGGGAAAAACCTCTTCTTCTTGATATGATAAGTAGTCTTTATTTTCTATACATTATCATTCTTATGAGCACCAACTCCTTTTGAGGCTACCACCCCTGTTTTACAAGCAACAACTTGCTGAGAGCACCAACTCTCTGATTTCTCTAGAACCCACTAGAAGGAAGCACCAACTGGATGGAAGCACCAACTTCCAGTTACACAGGCACCAACTTGTATAACAAAGAAAAATAGTTCTCCCTTGCACCTCCCTGCCACCTAGTTTTTTTGGTTACAACCAGATGGAAGCTACAAATTCCTGTGTTCAAGCACCCACTTGAAAATCTTAGGAAAACCGTCCTCTCTAGCACCACCCTACCATGTTGAAATATAAATATTTTCTTTTTGAAATTTATTACAGTGATACATTATTTAATCAATGGCTTACCAGTCTCATCACTGTTCTGCAACACTGATCTACTCTTCCTGCATCAATGTCTTCTTGCTTGCATCTTCTTGAGCTTTCTGTTCTTCTGCTCTGTCTCTGCATGGACACCTCCACTTTCTCTTCCTCTCTCAAATATGCATTTATGTTCTATGTCTTTATTCTGTGTTTTATGCTCTGTGCACCATTTCCATTCTCTGCACTATGCCTCTTCTGTTCGCTTCAGCTGTTGTGTACAACATGATTATACCCGCATGGATAATTCTCAACAGAAGTGAACATATTTTCTTTGTTTTACGTATATTTATCATGCAGGGTCCTCTGCCAGATCATACACCTAACTCTTCATCCTCTCTGGAGACTATGCTAAGTATGTTCTTCATGAGTGGTCATTATCCCAAGATTTTTTGGCTTCTCTGGAAGTTATAGTTTTCGATACTTTTCCATCTGTCAATTGTCTCCATGATGAGTCTTCATTCTACTGGAAGTTACTTCGAGACTCTTCAAATTCTCTGGCGATCACCCTGTAGCTCCTCTAATTCTTTGACAGATAAAGTCACTCCGTTTTGGTAGTTACTGAGAAAACCTGCACGCACTCATCCATTCCTGAGAAAAATTCATAGTGGGAGCTAACTTCATTTCTTGATATGACCTTGGGTGATGGTCTTTCATGACCACGTGATTGCGGGTGTGAGATCTCTTCTCATTAGCCCCCTGTCGCATGTGACCTCAAGCTACGTCCTTATGTAAGCAAACGATTGTGGGCACGTCCAAGAGTGGTTTGGGATCAACCACTTTTCTCCCCACAATCCTCCCCCAAATGCCACGTACCCTTTCTCCAAAACCATGGTTTCAATTGCGGCCCGCCTTCAACAATTTAAAGTTTGTGCACCTTCAATCCTTACAATGCAACGAGACCATCAATCTCACGATCTTGATGGTGCTCCTGAATGGACGGTTCATATTTGTTCTTTCAGGATCTGCGGATCAGATCTAACCTCCCTAAATCAACGACTGTGGTATATTTCATGATCCGGACTACGGGAGTTTCAAATCTCAAATCTCGCTTTTCCCATATGACAATCTTTCAGAGTGGAAGATCTATTGACACTTGTCTCCCTGAATCTACGATCAAGATCTCCTCTATGAGTCTGGCCTTCGAGAATTTCAATTCTCAAACTTTGCTTGCTCCCGAAGCATTTCACACGGAATCCACGATCTAATGACGCGTGGTCTTCTCGAATCAATGGTCACAATCCCTTCGGGTATTTGGGGTTCAAAAATCTCAACTTTCCAACCTTTCAACCTTCCTTTGCTTTTTCCCAGAGCTGAAAATCCACTAACACGTGTCCCTTTTGGATCAACGGTCATGATCCTTTCACGTCTCCAGACTTTGAAATTCTCAAGTCTCAATTGGAAATCCTTGAAGTGAGACTTCTTCGAAATCTCAGATTAGCTAACACGTACCACCCTTGACGATCAACAATCGATATTTGTCTTTGGTGCTTCGGGACTTTAGGTTGATCACTACTTCATTCTCCTTCGGAGTGGTCACCTGTTGAATAATTCATAGGCGGTGGAGACTGCTTCCTATCGGTTAACACTTCCACTTACACTATCCTTCCACTGTACTAGATCAACGGTTGAAAATGCACCCGAAGTGATCTTCAGATCGGACGACTTGTATCCTCTTTGGGACTTAGGGCTTCTGCTAGTGGTAAAACTCCCGAAGTAAAACTTTCGGAGTGATGGCACTTTCGTCACTTGATGACGTGTCATGAGCCTAGTATCTGCCACGTGTCACTCGGATTTATGAATTGCACATACCTGAAATGCCGAATAAACTTGACACTTGTCATTGTCTGATTGCGTCACGTGTCCTTGCTGACGTAGTCTTGATGACGTGGATCCTCATTCACTTGGGACTTCAGCCTTCGAGACTTCGGGTATTTCGACTTTTCAAGTCGCCAATTCTTCCAAAGTGAGAATCCTTGAACAGTAACCTCCTCGCAACTTTTAGACCCGAACTAAATGTTGTTCGTTGATCATGTTCTTAGATTGATAAATCGATCTTTCTGCGATGCTTGTATATTGACTCAAACTAGAGATTGGATGGTTGCATGAAACCATCAAACCTAAGAACCCATACTCCAAACCTAAATAAATAGTTTAATGAATCAATAGGTCAAATCTCCATTCAAGTTAGCTACCAACACAACCACCAAAAACAAAATAAATTAATATACAACTATTAACCACAACATATAATTTTTTCACCAACCAAATTAACTCCCTATACCTCTTTTCTGACATAGAAACCTCTTTCCCCACATAGAAACCATGCTTACGTTTTCCTATTTTTTAAAGCACCCACCCATTACCATCCCATGGAGGAAATGATGGTCACCTCAATTACTTTTGTCCATCAAATTAATATAAACAAAATATTTCTTGATTTAAAAAGTTCCCAAAAATTAGGGTGTCCATCGAATCAAGCTAAACAAGGGTGTCCATCCAATCAAGCTTTCTTGAATAAACTTATTTTAAAAATTCTCAAAACATTAGGGCGACTTTAAACAAATTTGTACTTCAAGCTTACCAACCAACCAAAGTTACTAAGCATTCTTAAACGATCATTGCCCACCAAAGTTACTAGTTCCTTTCTCTAATATTTTACCATTAATAATTTTATTTAAAAAATATGAAAAAAAAAAATGTCATTTTTAATGATTCAAAGTGGACAATATTGATGTTGTGGACAATATTGATGTTGTAAGACCATTTCAAATTATTTAATTATTAAGATATATTTTCCATGAATTATAAAAATAATATTAAAAATATTATATTTAAATATATAAAATGAATTTAAATTTAATTAAATTAAACAAATATATTCATTTTAACTATAAATTACTAAATCTAATGTTGCTGTAGGTCGGACTCATCATTTAACGATTGATAATTTGTTGACCTCGTATTAGTTTGTCCTTTGACCACAAATATTTGCATAATATCTAATGTTGGAACTAGGGAACAAAAAACATTGATTTTTATATATTAAAAAGTAATAAAAAGTAATTCGTTGACCTCGTAACCACAAATATTTGCATAATATCTAATGTTGGAACTAGGAAACAAAAAACATTGATTTATATATATTAAAAAGTACCATATATGTCATGATCTGATTGGATAATAGATTGGAGGTCTTATTGCCGGCTTCGCTATTCCCAATGTTTTATATTTTAGCATATCCAAACTTTTTGATCGTATATGGTCTTTTTGAATCATATATTTTTTTATGCATTGCTTGAAGGTGGATTAATGCTAGCATTAGTTCTAAATGTTTACACAACGGGAGACCCTTGGACGGTTCTGACATCCTTAAATATTTACCTAACATGCCTCAAAGCCTTAAATGTTTACTTAACATGTATATCACGGAACAAGCTGGACATGAAAAATAAAAATAATTTTGAATAATTAATTGAATAAAATTAAACAAAACATTATCACATATTAATAATGAATACCATATTTAATATTAATATTATAGAATAGATATCATTAATTTAATTTATAAATTTTGGTACAATGTTATAATATTCTATAAATTATTAAATCTAATGTTGCAGTAGGTGACTCGTGATACATAAGCATGACTATAAATGTGTACCCGCGAGTCCAGATTGACATGAAAAATGAAAAATAAAAATAAATGTGAATAATTAATTGAATAAAATTTAATAAAAAATTATCACATTTGGGTGCAAAATGTATATGACGGAAATGTTGGGTGTAAAATCTATATCAAGGAAAGCTGGACATGAAAAATAAAAAATAAAAATAAATTTCAATAATTAATTGAATAACATTTAACAAAACATTATCACATATTAATAATGAATAATATATTTAATAGTAATAGTATAGGATACATATCATAAATTTAATTTGTAGTTTATTTATTAATATTAATATAAAATAGTATATACAAGTATATATCAATTTTAACTCTAGAGTCAAGAATGATCAATTCCTAGGTACAAACCTTTATTATCATAAGCAAAATGGAAATTCCAAAATTCCAAATTTACATTTAAAAACATTAAAAATAATATTGAATAAAATTTAAATAATTGTTTATACTATTCTTTAAGTAAAAAGTGTTATAACATTATATAAATTACTATAAATCTTTTTACAATGTTATAATATTATATAAATTACTAAATCTCATATTTATTTATTCCTCTAAAGGCATGACTATAAATGTGAACCAGCTACTTTCGATGGTGTATTGTTTGGTGCAAAATGTATATGACAAAGTGTTGGGTGCAAAATGCTTATATCATGAATAGCTCATGAAAAATGAAAAATAAAATAAATTTCAATAATTAATTGAATAGGGCCCAACAAAACATTATCACATGTAATAATGAATATGATATTTGATATTAATATTATATGATAGATATCATAAATTTAATTTATAGTTTATTATTAATATTGATATTGAAGTGATGACTAATGTCCACCTAAGACCTAATTGGTCTATGACCTTAAGAGGGTAAGTGATTACTTAATTCTTTAAAATTTTGTTTGCATTGCTCAAAACATTAGAAGCACCAAGGATACTTGCTTTGTTGAGTTAAGAGGTTAAGAAGATTAATAGTGTGATCAATATTTTAAAAAATGAGATCTAATACGGGTATAAGGTGGACAATCTAAGAAAAAGTGCTTTTCATCTTCCAACCTTCCTTGTATACAAGGTGACACATTCTTTCATTAATATAAAATAGTATACAAGTATATATCCACCCATTTTAATTGTAAAGTCAAGAAGAATCAATTTCTAGGTACAAACCTTTATTATCATAAACAAAATCAAAATTAGAAAATTCCTAATTTACATTTAAAAGCAGTAAAAATAATATTAAGATACATGTAAACCTTTATTTCTAGGTATATATGTCATGTTGATACATAAGCATGACTATAAATGTCAGACAACCACTCAGTAAGTGAAAATGAAAAATGGATAGAAGGGATCGGTTTCTAGGGGTACAAACCTTTATTGTCATGGCAAGTCAAATTTAAGTGCAAATTTACATTTTAAAAAGCAGGCAAAGAATGCATGTGGAATGGAATTTAGAAAATTGTTTATACTGTCTTTTAAGTATAAAGTGTTATAACATTATGTAGTTACTATAAATTTTGGTACAATGTTATAATGTTCTATAAATTACTAAATCTCATGTTCTTTTTGGGTTGGGGTCGGATTAGTGATACATAAAGCATGACTATAAATGTGAACCAACTACTCCCCAATTGTTGGGTGAAAAATGTATATGAGGAAAGTGTTGGGTACAAAATGTATATCACCTAATAAGATGGACATGAAAATGAAAAATGTAGACCCACTAATTTGTGAACCAGCTACTCTTTAATTGTTGGGTGAAAAATGTATATGGCGAAAGTGTTAGGTGTTCTAAAATCATGAATAATGAACATAAAAATAAAAATAAAAATAAATTTCAATAGTGGGTAATAAAATTTAACAATACATTATCACATATTAATAATGAATGTGATATTTAATATTAATATTATAGAATAGATATTATAAATTTAATTGTAGAGTCAAGAATGATCAATTTCTAGGTACAAACCTTTATTATCATAAATAAAATCAAAATTCTAAAATTCCAAATTTACATTTAAAACATTAAAAATAATATTGAGATAAAATTTAAATAATTGTTTAAAAAAAAAAAAAAAAAAAAAAGTGTTATAACATTATATGCATTACTATAAATCTTTGTACAATGTTATAATATTATATCAATTAATAAATCTCATGTCGCTGTGGGTCGGGGTCATTGATTGAAAAATGTATATGATGGAGTGTTGGGTGCAAAATGTATATCAAATAGCATGCTTGACATGAAAATAAAATGTGAACCCGCTACTAGGGTTGCAAAATGATGATGATGATGATTAGCGTCCACTAAGACCTAATTGGTCTATCATACCTTAAGAGGTAAGTGATTACTTGTGATTCTTTAGAATTTTTGTTCTGTGCTCGAAAAGTATTAAGAGAGCTTTCCAAGATCACCATACTTTGTTGAGTTGAGGTTAGGAAGGTTGGTGAGTGTGATCAATCTTTTGAAAATGAGATCTAATATGGGTATGGGTTGGACAATCTAAGAGAAGTGCTTTTCATCTTCCAACCTTCTTAATGTCACAAGGTGGTACACTCTTTCATCTCATGGCATTTTAGGAATTGACCAATGCCTAGTTTCATTATGAATTTCGTAGGAATTTGTTCTTATCTTAGCAAAATGCTTCTTTTTCTTTACACTTGGCAAAACGGATAGATAATTTTGATCTTCTGAATTAGGGTTGATTTTGTATTTATAATACCTTAATTTTTCTTTTTCCTCTAACTCTTTATACCACATTTTTTTTCCTTAAATTTTTGATTTGATGTTTTTTTAATAGTATCTTTATTACGCAAAATGGTTTCTTCCATTTGTTCTCAATAGTTTAGCCAAGATTGGAAGTCTTTATGCCATCCTAAAGCTTTGAGTCAATGGTGGTTATGACTTGATTTGGAAGCAATTTGGGTAACCTCTTGTCTTCCATGTTGTTTAACTTGTTCTTATACATTGGGTATCTAGTCATAGCCATGCTCAATGGGAGAGAGTTCTAGGAGGATGGGATAGGTATTTCCTTTAATTTTGAGATTATAGGCTATACAATTATTTTGTATTTGCTCTATCTTTATCACGAGAGATACTACATTGTACTTCATCCATAAGAATAACGAGGTGTAACAAGAGTCTCAAAGAGGTTCTTCTTATCCCAACTCAAAGTTCGGTGATTTACAATTGTTTTCAAGCCCATAATAGCTTTCCATCCCCCAATCCTTTTCTTAATCTTTATAATTCCAATTAAACTTGTGGTGAATATCAATTCCAAGACTGTTGGGTCTCTTCCTCAAAGTTGTTGTTGTCATATACAAGGTATCATAGGGATCTTATTGGATTTAATGTCAGGCCTTAGTCTTATCGTTAATACTTGATCCTTGCCATATTGGAGCAAAATCCTTGAGGATTCTTAGTTGGTTTCAAGATCATGGGGACTCCTTGCCATAGAAGCGATATCATCGGCATAAAGAAGAGATATTGATGACTATACCAATGAGTGTAGGGCCAACACAACCAGCTTTTTCCAAACATTCTTCTAATTTATCAATGTATATACCACGAGTAATTTGGGGACAAGGGACAACCTTGTTTGATTCGATGCGGTTAATCTCTTTTGACCAACCCTCGGTGTTTTAAACTTAGCAGAATGTTCTCCTTACATCCTTATTGCAACAACCCTCACTTCGAGAGACACTTTTATCTCTTCAACCTATTCAAAGGTTTTTCCTAGGAGCCATGTCAAAGCTTTCCTAAAGTCAACAAACAAAAGATTGGTTTTACTAGTATTTTGGAACTCTTCTGCAATGATCCTAAAAGGTAACAAGATGGTCCACTGATTGAATGATAATGATCCTAAAGGTAACAAGATGGTCCACAGTTGAATGATATCTCCTAAACCCGGCCTGGCCTTTAGCTCTTTTATCGTGACTTTCTAGCCAAATGCTAATCTTCTTTTCCAAAATGATTCCATAAAGCTTGGCTAAAATCGGGCTAATCATAATGATCCTATAATTAGAGAGAATGTTTTTATCCCCATTTTTAAAAATAGGAACAATGAGGCTTTGAATCTAGGGTTTAGGGAAGCCCTGCTTGACTGCTAAATTGAAGAGCTTGTGTATGTGAGGGATAAGGATTGGCCCTTCGATTTTAAAAATTTAAGCTTGGTAGCCTTCAATGTCCTTAGCTTTCCCATTTGCGAGCCACTTAACCCCGAACTCTATGTCATCTAAAGAAAAAACTTCTTCCTTTGTAGGGACAATAGGAATGATGTCTATGGCATTAGAGAACTCGTAAAGACTTTTAAGGTAGGAATTCCAGTCTGTTAAGGGAATCCTATTATTTTCTTTAGTATTGCATTTTAGAATTTGGCTCCAGAACTTCTTTGGATCCAACTTGTATAGTTGTGAAAGTTGCTCTTGCCTTTTATTGATATAGTATATATATTTTTTTCTTTTAATTAGGGCTTTGTACGTATTGATCTTATCAAGTTTTAAGGGCTCATTAGAAGCATCCCTAATGGATTTCCTAGCAATTTTACATTCTTTATCATACCAAGGGTTGGTTGTTCTATTATTCTTTTTATGGGACACCTCGAAAGAGAACATGTTAATGAAAGTGGAAAGGGTAGTTGTAAAATTATGATAGAGTTCTTCAATGTTGTCCTTATAAGTTAGGAGTTTTAATTTACTATTTAAATCCTTTAAGAAAATGTCAACTTTACTTTTGGGTGCAAAATGTATATCACAAAACATGTTGGACATGAAAAATGAAAAATGTGAACCCGCTGCCAACCCCTGACTCCATAATTGTTGGGTGCAAAATGTATATGAAGAAAGTGTTGGGTGCAAAATGTATATCACGGAACATGCTGGACATGAAAAATGAAAAATAAAAATAAATTTCAATAATTAATTGAATAAAATTTAACAAAACATTATCACATATTAATAATGAATATGATATTTAATATTAATATTATAGGATATATATCATAAATTTAATTTATAGTTTATTTATTAATATTAATATAAAATAGTATATACAGGTATATATCCATTTTAACTGTAAAGTTAAAAAGAACAATTTCTAGGTACAAACCTTTATCATCATAAACAAAATCAAAATTCCAAAATTCCAAATTTACATTTAAAAACATTAAAAATAATATTGAATAAAATTTAAATAATTGCTTGTACTATTCTTTAAGTAAAAAGTGTTATAGCATTATATAAATTACTATAAATCTTGGTACAATGTTATAATATTTTATAAATTACTAAATCTCATCGGCAACTTCGCCAACCGGACACTCTGTAATTGTTGGGTGACAGAATCGGCCACTCAAGTTGGGTGCAAAATATATATATCAGTGAACAAGCTGGACATGAAAAATGAAAAATAAAAATAAATAGAAGGATAAATTCTAGGTACAAACCTTTATTATCATAAGCAAAATCAAAATTCCAAAATTCCTAGTTTACATTTAAAAACAAAAAAATAATATTGAATAAAATTTAAATAATTATTTATACTATTCTATAAGTAAAAAGTGTTATAGCATTATATGAATTACTATAAATCTTGGTACAATGTTATAATGTTCTATAAATTACTAAATCTCATGTTGCGGTCTATCGGGGTTGGACTCGTGATACATAAACATGACAATAAATGTGAACCCCAGACTCCACAATGGACCACTTTGTAATTTTTGGGTGCAAAATGTATATGACGAAGTGTTGAGTGCAAAATGTACATCATAGAATAAGCTGGACATGAAAAATGAAAAATATGAATAAATTTGAATAATTAATTAAGTAAAATTTAACAAAACATTATCACATATTAATAATGAATGCGATATTTAATATTAATATTATAGGATAGATACCAAAAATTTAATTTATAGTTTATTTATTAATATTAATATAAAATAGTATATACAAGTATATATCCATTTTATCAGTCCCCGAGGTGTAGGACAGTTGGTGATGGAGTGTGTTGTTAAGCTACTCAGTGATGTTAAAGTCACTGGTTCGAAACTTGCGGGGACAAAAAATCCAACCATGTTAAGGGTTGGTGTGGCTCAGGCCGGGTCGCCGTTTATATATATATATATATATATATATATATATCCATTTTAACATATACTCTGAGTGGGCCTAATGGTTAAGAACATGTGTTTCCTCTTAAGAGGTCGCGGGGGTAGGGTACGATATTAATATTAATATTATAGGATAGATATCATAAATTTAATTTATAGTTTATTTATTAATATTAATATAAAATAGTATATACAAGTATATATCCATTTTAACTTTAGAGTCAAGAAGAATAAATTTCTAGTTACAAACCTTTATTATCATAAATAAAATCAAAATTCCAAATTTACATTTAAAAAAATTAAAAATAATATTGAATAAAATTTAAATA
>SNQJ01S0110849.1:10385-20473 GCA_010110895.2 Picea sitchensis | reverse complement strand
TGCTCGAAGTCAATGAATTTATACGAGTTAACTATGTTATCAAATTAGCATCATGTCTTTAGTGTCCAGACTTATACAAACCCTCTAAATTATATATTTTAACAAAAATTCCATATTCTATTCTACTCTAATCCGAGAAATGTGCAACTGACATGATTTTTATACCTACAAACTCTACAGTAATCAGGAATTCAATGAAATGCTAGTGGGAGCCAAGCCTGAGCTAAATGTGATTAAACACATTGAAAACTTTTGGATTCAGCTGGGAAATGTGATTAAAAAAATTGAAAACTTTTGGATTCAGCTGGGAGATATGAACCTATGCTGGTTAACTATGATATCAAAATATAATGCAAATACCCGAATGAAGCAGTCATGGAAGTGCATTCGTAGAATGCGAGCAGGGATTTTAGGGTCGAACTGGGTGGCGTTGCGTATGGTATCCCTTATCACAGTCTCTGCACTTGGGCACGTTTGCTTGTAGTAATCCTTGCTCAGGACAGTCAAAGCATCGGCCCGACCAGATCCTGATCCAATGCAGATGGAAACGATTATCAGCAGCAGCACCATCGAGCCCTCTGTAATCGTAACAGCCATATTGAAGAAAAACAGTTCTGCCGCTAAGCTGAGTGAAGAAATGGAGCAATGCCTATGTTGGAAGATATCATCCAGATATAGCTGATATATCGGAATAGAGCAACAGTTAAATCTTCATGAAGGAAGCTCGGAAACAGTTCTTCAAAGGCATTCATCATATATTTTAGTGGGGTTTTGTTAAGAAAAATACCTAATTACATTTTTAATTAGTTAGTTAGTTTATTATTACAGGAGTTGGTAATTTCCTAACTTTAATGATATTGTATAACTATACATGTTCGTATTAATATAATACACATCAATAATATAATATGTTGCATCAATTCTGTCTCTTTTTAATCTTTTTCATGGTATCAGGGTCTCAATCCATCGCTGGAGAGCCCAGGATATGTGAAAATTGAAATTACCAAAGAAATACTCCTCAGATGGAGGGCCCAGGCCCAGGATCCAGGGTATGTGAAAATTGAAGTTACCAAAGCAATACTCCTCATTGTGAGATCAAAGATCAGTCAATAGAGCCGAGCCGTCCTAGTGTATGGAAGCAATACAGCCGAGCCGTCCGCCATCCGAGTGTTTGAAAGAAAGGAACCTCGCGTGCAAGAATACAGGGAGGTTTTGTGGGATGCTTGTGGAGACCAGGTTTAGAGAACGAGCAGCGGAAGTCTGTGTGAAAGACTCACCCGGTGAGAATGCAATATAGGGAGTCCTCACGAATTCAATTGCGCTGGAGAAGCTCAGCCAACCAAGATAAAAATAAGTATTTATTATAATTTTACTATAAGTTTTAAAATCCTCCGTAAAGCCCACACGGATTTTCTACATTATAGAGAAACTGATTTGCATAACACAAAGATAAGGTTTACCAGGCACGTGAGAAATCTCGGAGAAGCAATCAGAAATTTATATTAATCGGTGAGGAAGCCAAGCAAGAAGTTTTTTATTCTCGGTTATTTCAAAAAAAAAAAAAAAGTCTTTATTATTTAAAGATTCCTTATTATTTCAAGGAGGTCGTGAGAATTTTTTGGTTTGCTCCTGGTGTGGAGTTATAAGATCCACAATTTGATATAAATCCACAATCTGTAAAATTGCGTGGAGTCATAAAGTTGACGAGTCTCTAAGGCCAGACCATAGACGGATGGAAAGTGTCACGTGTAAATGTGATGTTTGAAGTGGACTTGGATGAAATTCTCAAAATGATTGGCAATAGTTTGTTTAGTGTGTTGTTCAAATCTGTCTTTGCTTAATCTTTTCATGGTATTAGAGTGGTTTAATATTTTCGTGGTATCAGAGTGGGTCTGGGCTTCATTCCATCACTTGAGGGCCCAAAGACCCAGGGTTATTATTATGAAAGTATCTCCGTTTGAGAGAAGATGATTCCATTTTGAAACCACTGTTATTTTCTGTGACAACACATCAGCAATTGCGCTATCCAAAAATCATGTGTTTCACAAGAAAAACAAATACATTGACAATCGCTTTCACTTCAACCGCGAGCTAGTCAATAATGGTGATATTGCACTTCAATTCTGTGGCTCTCGCAGATATCTTCACAAAGCCACTGGGAAAATCCGTTTTTAATTTTCAGAGACAGCAATTGGGCATCATCAGTGCTGATGTTTGTAACTCGAGTTTAAGAGGGAGTGTTAAATATAATGTAACCTCAACAGTCTGTACATTGCAAGCTGTCCTGGCCAGCTGTACTATCATTTCCTGATGTTCTTGATTTGCTTGAGCCTATTTAGCTCAGCTATTTTCCCTTTTCTCAATGTACTCTTTTCTTCATTTACCTAATATACTGAATTCTATTTGTGCTCTGCTCTTTCTCTGTATTCTCTGCGTCTCATTTTATCAAAAAATTCACTTTACTGCAATTCAATCTCACTTCTCCCCCGCTGTTTATAACTCCAACACTCCCCAACTTCACCATTGAGGTTTCAAATGCTTTGAAGAAGGCATTCTCATCCCTTGAGAACCTCTTCACGATCATATTCGTTGGGTTCTACAGAAACAATGCCTGGTCGGTGCCAAACACTCCCTTTCCTTCCATCAAATGTTTAAAGTATGCGTTGTCAAACTGGTTAGCAGTGGAGTCCAAAAAAAACCCCTGCGCTGCGATTGTTGTTAGCCCGAGGGCACACCGTGCGTAAGCTCTGTGCAAACTGTGGCTCCATGGTTGGATCCACTTTTAAGTGTAGCGTTGAAGTTATGAAGTCTGCTCTCAAAGGAAGAGCAGTGAGAGAAGCCCAATGTATGCCCACCTGTTAATGCCAATTCATAACTCAATTAAAATTCTATTAGAGATAGAAGTTACAATGTAGGGCTACAATACTTTCATCATTTCATGGTAATTTTGGATCTGTTGACTTTCCAAAACAGATTACAAAAATTGTGAAATGTAGATGTCGATAATATTTGAGTTGAAAGGCACACGCGTCTCATCTATCGAATATATACATTTAGAAAAACATACTACTGGATTTGTTTTTATCTCCAATTTGTTAAACTCAACTTCTCTGGACAATTAAGATTAGAATTGAGGAGTATAAATAGAAAAGAGGGCTCTAAGTACCTGACAATGCGACAAGATCACGGACAGATAGTCCACGTAGGGAAAAGCTTTGAATGAGCTGAGAAACGTTGAAGGTGGGGGCTGGCAAATTCCTTGTATTATTTGCTCTGGAGATGGGTCCATCCTTTCGCCCTTTGAGAACGTCCCAGCTTGGACCCCCTGTCTGCCAAATCAATAATTCAATTAAGCATGCGTACACGTCTAACCTATTATCAGAACAATTGGGAGGATATTATACCAGAACTACAACATCTCTGGCAGCGATTGCAAGAATGTCAGCGCAGGAAACAGTTTGTGGGCAAATGGACTCAAGCTTCGTCTTGGCATCATCTAAAACGTAGAAGGCGCGGAGTGAGACGTTGGGTGGCACGTCTTTCTCTGCTTGATCGCTTGGAGCGGAGTCTAACAGCACCGATGCATCGGACCCCTGCACTGATTTACGCCAACGCCAATGTCAATACCCAACCGTAGCCATTTTGGTTAAAAAAAACTAGAAATCAACTGACATGCATTCATATTAATCTTCCATTTGTTGATGTGTTAACGGTCCAAATAGATTACAAAACGTTGATGGTGCAAATAGATTACAAACATGGATAATTTTATCATTCTCCTCGAAGTCAATGAATTTATACGAGTTAACTATGTTATCAAACTAGCACAGCCACAAATTTGTGGCTGATAAACGCGGAAAGGATGGCTTGCAAAAACTGAATCGACGGGAAAGAGAAACGGCTTAGAAGTGGACGAAAGGAGTAGGAAGGAGTTGACTTGGAAGGAGGGAGTGTGTCCACAACGTGGCTAGTGAAGGCCAAAGGTTTAGATTGGCCTAGAAAATGAAACCCTAATCACTTGGCAATCAGCTAGCCATCATAGTAAATTTTATATATGATTAAGTAAAAGTAAAAAAATAAACATGTAAACTGGTGTCTTTATAATAGTGAGGAAGTTAGTGGTTGAAATCACAACCATTGATTTATTGGGACTACTAAGAATATTCTATCAATATTTAATCTTGTCCATACAAAACTGATTAAGCACTAAAAACCTATTAAATGTGCCCGTAATCAATAGGTATACGCGTAAACATATTTAATCTCATTATGTTATATAAAAAATCACCTCAACCTAAAAAATAACTGTATAAGTTCATTTTTATAAATGTAATGAAACAATTATATAAACCTAACCCTAATAAATTTAATCTTAACCCTAATAATTAATTAATTGTTAATTATCTACGTGATAAAAGTTTAGTTGGAAATCTCACACCAGAAATGGGAGGAATTGCAAATCTCACACCAGAAATGGGAGGAAGCATCGGCAGAAGACATGTTTGTGGATATTATATCTCCATTATATTTTCCGAGCCCATAGCAAGCATTGTAATATTGAAATTTAAAATCATGTTTGTGGATATTATATCTCCATTATATTTTCCGAGCCCATAGCAAGCATTGTAATATTGAAATTTAAAACCTGTGAAAAAAAAAAAACATACATGGATTCAAAAATTAGAAATAAAATTATAAAACGTTAATGGCTAATTTATGAACATAAATTGGTGTAAACCTAAATAATTCATGGCTATAAATCATAAACCTAAATAATAAATGAATTGGTAAACTGCGAGTACCGCCAGGCAGATGCCAACTATGAAGACTCTAAAATTATGGATTCTTAAGAACCCCGGCGAGATGCCAACTATGAAGACTCCAAAATTAGGGATTCGTGTATGCACCCTGAGGAATTATTAAGAACCCCGACCTCGACAATTAGGGGTTTTTCTAATGGATACGCCTCTCGCCAAGTTGACCTGTCAAGATTTTTCACCTTTCCCACAGGCAACCAATCTCTCGACATGCCTGCATAGACAAAGCTCAAGCCACTGGGAATTAATTGCGTTGGTTCCATGGATCGTGAAAGAAGTGACGGAATCGAGCCTAAGAAAACTCTCGATAAAATTTGGCCAAATTATTGGGCAATTCATCCGAAGAGGACAGATCGGTATACAAGCCGATTGAAAAGTTCATTGCCACCACAAAATCTCRAACGATTCCATCAACTCACCCAAGCAAAARCTGGGGACAAATGGCAGGAGTATCAAGGTTTTAACCACTGGGAAAGAAAACTACAGAATAATCTATTGGAATAAGAWACGATTGTACGCAYTGCSAGTAGTAGTGCACGCYRCGATTTTTAAGAATATGAAACCATTGTGATTATGCSGTTGCCAYAAGAAAACRTGKCARAAACATAAATCTAACRCTRCAAAATRATAAAAAGTTAATAGTGGAGTAAATTCRTAATTTTAAGTAAGTTCKTTAATCATTTGAACKTGGCAGTMAGATGGTCACACAGTAATTTCWTAATCATATTAAGTAAATGTTAAAAAGTAAACARGTTAACGGAAGCTTTTAAAAATGCTAGAAAGTTATGAATATGAGATCTGGTTCATTGATTTGGAAGGACGACTAAGAATATGCCAGCATCTTCAATTGTTGGCCATAAGATTAAGATTTAAGGTTAAAAGATCATTAAAAGTGCCCATTGCCAATAGGTGTACGCCTTTCGGCGTAACTAGCACAACCACAAATTTGTGGCTGGTAAACGCTGAAAGGACAGCTTGCAAAACCTGAATCGATGGAAAAGAGAAACGGCTCAGAGGTGGACGAAAGGAGTTGGAAGGAGTAGGAAGGAGTTGACTTGGAAGGAGGGAGTGTGTCCACAACGTGGCTGGTGAAGGCCAAAGGTTTAGGTTGGCCTAGAAAATGAAACCCTAATCACTTGGCAATCAGCTAGCCACCATAGTAAATTTTAAATATGATTAAGTAAAAGTAAAAAAATAAACATGTAAACTGGTGTCTTTATAATAGTGAGGACGTTAGTGGTTGAAATCACAACCATTGATTTATTGGGACTACTAAGAATATTCCATCAATATTTAATCTTGTCCATACAAAACTGATTAAGCACTAAAAACCTATTAAATGTGCCCATAGTCAATAGGTATACGCTTTTTGGCGTAAACATATTTAATCTCATTATGCTATATAAAAAATCACCTCAACCTAAAAAATGACTGTATAAGTTCATTTTTGTAAATGTAATGAAACAATTATACAAACCTAACCCTAATAACTTTAATCCTAACCCTAATAATTAATTAATTGTTAATTATCTACGTGATAAAAGTTTAGTTGCGAATCTCACACGAGAAATGGGAGGCAGAAGACATGTCTGTGGATATTATATCTCCATTATATTTTCTGAGCCCACAGCAAGCATTGTAATATTGAAATTTAAAACCTGTGAAAAAAAAAAACATACATGGATTCAAAAATTAGAAATAAAATTATAAAACGTTAATGGCTAATTTATGAACATAAATTGGTGTAAATCTAAATAATTCATGGCTATAAATCATAAACCTAAATAATATATGAACTGGTAAACTGCGAGTATTGCCAGGCAGATGCCAACTATGAAGACTCTAAAATTATGGATTCTTAAGAACCTCGGCGAGATGGCAACTATGAAGACTCCAAAATTAGGGATTCGTGTATGCACCCTGAGGAATTATTAAGAACCCCGACCTCGGCAATTAGGGGTTTTTCTAATGGATACGCCTCTCGCCAAGCTGACCTGTCAAGATTTTTCACCTTTCCCACAGGCTACCAATCTCTCGACATGCCTGCATAGACAAAGCTCAAGCCACTGGGAATTAATTGTGTTGGTTCCATGGATCGTGAAAGAAGTGACAGAATCGAGCCTAAGAAAACTCTCGATAAAATTTGGCCAAATTATTGGGCAATTCATCCGAAGAGGACAGATCGGTATACAAGCCGATTGAAAAGCTCATTGCCACCACAAAATCTCGAACGATTCTATCAACTCACCCAAGAAAAAGCTGGGGACAAATGGCAGGAGTATCAAGGTTTTAACCACTAGGAAAGAAAACTATAGAATAATCTATTGGAATAAGAAATGATTGTACGCACTGCTAGTAGTAGTGCACGCCACGATTTTTAAGAATATGAAACCATTGTGATTATGCGGTTGCCACAAGAAAACGTGGCAGAAACATAAATCTAACCCTGCAAAATGATAAAAAGTTAATAGTGGAGTAAATTCGTAATTTTAAGTAAGTTCGTTAATCATTTGAACGTGGCAGTCAGATGGTCACACAGTAATTTCTTAATCATATTAAGTAAATGTTAAAAAGTAAACAGGTTAACGGAAGCTTTTAAAAATGCTAGAAAGTTATGAATATGAGATCTGGTTCATTGATTTGGAAGGACAACTAAGAATATGCCAGCATCTTCAATTGTTGGCCATAAGATTAAGATTTAAGGTTAAAAGATCATTAAAAGTGCCCATTGCCAATAGGTGTATGCCTTTCAGCGTAACTAGCACAACCACAAATTTGTGGCTGGTAAACGCCAAAAGGACGGCTTGCAAAACCTGAATCGACGGGAAAGAGAAACGACTCAGAGGTGGACGAAAGGAGTTGGAAGGAGTTGACTTGGAAGGAGGGAGTGTGTCCACAACGTGGCTGGTGAAGGCCAAAGGTTTAGGTTGGCCTAGAAAATGAAACCCTAATCACTTGGCAATCAACTAGCCACCATAGTAAATTTTAAATATGATTAAGTAAAAGTAAAAAAATAAACATGTAAACTAGTGTCTTTATAATAGTGAGGAAGTTAGTGGTTGAAATCACAACCATTGATTTATTGGGACTACTAAGAATATTCCATCAATATTTAATCTTGTCCATACAAAACTCATTAAGCACTAAAAAACTATTAAATGTGCCCATAGTCAATAGGTATACGCTTTTTTGCGTAAACATATTTAATCTCATTATGTTATATAAAAAACCACCTCAACCTAAAAAATGACTGTATAAGTTCATTTTTATAAATGTAATGAAACAATTATATAAACCTAACCCTAATAACTTTAATCCTAACCCTAATAATTAATTAATTGTTAATTATCTACGTGATAAAAGTTTAGTTGCAAATCTCACACCAGAAATGGGAGGAAGCATCGGCAGAAGACATGTCTGTGGATATTATATCTCCATTATATTTTTCGAGCCCACAACAAGCATTGTAATATTGAAATTTAAAACTTGTGAAAAAAAAAACATACATGGATTCAAAAATTAGAAATAAAATTATAAAACGTTAATGGCTAATTTATGAACATAAATTGGTGTAAACCTAAATAATTCATGGCTATAAATCATAAACCTAAATAATAAATGAACTGGTAAACTGCGAGTACCACCAGGCAGATGCCAACTATGAAGACTCTAAAATTATGGATTCTTAAGAACCATGGCGAGATGCTAACTATGAAGACTCCAAAATTAAGGATTCGTGTATGCACCCTGAGGAATTATTAAGAACCCTCACCTCGACAA
Organism: Picea sitchensis; assembly: GCA_010110895.2. Lineage (NCBI taxonomy): Eukaryota > Viridiplantae > Streptophyta > Pinopsida > Pinales > Pinaceae > Picea > Picea sitchensis. The sequence continues at coordinate 11,876 of SNQJ01S0110849.1, read as the reverse complement.
TTAGGGGTTTTTCTAATGGATACGCCTCTCGCCAAGCTGACCTGTCAAGATTTTTCGCCTTTCCCACAGGCAACCAATCTCTCGACATGCCTGCATAGACAAAGCTCAAGCCACTGGGAATTAATTGTGTTGGTTCCATGGATCGTGAAAGAAGTGACGGAATCGAGCCTAAGAAAACTCTCGATAAAATTTGGCCAAATTATTGGGCAATTCATCCGAAGAGGACAGATCGGTATACAAGCCAATTGAAAAGTTCATTGCCACCACAAAATCTCGAACGATTCCATCAACTCACCCAAGCAAAAGCTGGGGACAAATGGCAGGAGTATCAAGGTTTTAACCACTCCGAAAGAAAACTACAGAATAATCTATTGGAATAAGAAATGATTGTACGCACTGCCAGTAGTAGTGCACGCCACGATTTTTAAGAATATGAAACCATTGTGATTATGCGGTTGCCACAAGAAAACGTGGCAAAAACATAAATCTAACGGTGCAAAATGATAAAAAGTTAATAGTGGAGTAAATTCGTAATTTTAAGTAAGTTCGTTAATCATTTGAACGTGGCAGTCAGATGGTCACACAATAATTTCTTAATCATATTAAGTAAATGTTAAAAAGTAAACAGGTTAACAGAAGCTTTTAAAAATACTAGAAAGTTATGAATATGAGATCTGGTTCATTGATTTGGAAGGACGACTAAGAATATGCCAACATCTTCAATTGTTGGCCATAAGATTAAGATTTAAGGTTAAAAGATCATTAAAAGTGCCCATTGCCAATAGGTGTACATCTTTCAGTGTAACTAGCAACAACCACATTAAGTAAAAAGTGGTTGATATACGTCGATCGGCGCCATTTTCCACTTTTCTTAATTAATGGCGTCGATGGGCGTATATCAACCACTTTTTACTTAATGTGGTTGTTGCTAGTTGACAGCCGACATGACTTCCAGACCACCATTAATATATTAATACATAATTAATGTATCAATTAATTATTACATTAATATTATATTAATGTATATAAATTAATGAGATCTATTAATGTAATGTATTACATTAATGTAATAGATAATAATAATAATGTATAAATGTAATCTATAAATTAAAGTATTACGTTACATTAATGTATAATATAGTTGATTGATACATTAATAATGTAATGTATTATAAATTAATAAATTTATACATTATTAATTAATACATTGCAAAAATATTAATAGAGTAATAAAATGATACATTAATGATGTAATAATACATTGATATATTGTATTAATGTAATGTATAGATTTAAATATTAATTTATATTAATATATAAAGTAACTTATTAATAGAATAATACATTGATTATGTAATGTATTAATTAATATATACATTAATGTATAATGTAAAGTATATTAATTAATTTATACATTAATACAATAAATATAATATTAATAATGTATTTATTAATATTATTAATCACAAAGATATAAATATTTATATTTAT
>SNQJ01S0110849.1:0-10375 GCA_010110895.2 Picea sitchensis | reverse complement strand
GTTTATAATTTTATAAAGGTAACCCTAATAACGTACGCACTGCAACGGGGAGGTAACCCTAATAGCCTACGCACCTACAACGGGGAGGTTGATACGCCCACACAAAGCACTTCACATCCACACCCTCACATCCACGCGCCTGCCCACCCTGGTAAAAAAATGATGGCACTGTAAAACAAACAAAAGAAACGACAAGCTAGATACTCACAGCTCACAATCCATGCAGCCATCCACGCACAAAGCACTTCACATCCACGCCCTCACATCCACGCACCTGCCCTGGTAAAAAATTGACGGCGCACTATAAAACACACAAAAGAAATGACAAGGTAGATACTCACAGTTCACAATCCACGCGACCACAAGCGACCATACGCATCCGCGCATCCGTCCATGAACAATAATTTTTGTTGTTATTTCTTAATCATTGAACGTGGCAATCTGGTGGTGATCAAGTAATTTTTTAATCATATTTAGTAAATGTGAAAAAGTAATCACATAAACGTACGTCTTTATAAATGAGCGGAAGTTAATTTATAAAAATCTCATCCATTGATTAGAGAGGACGACGAAGAATATGCCAGCATCTTCAATTGCCAACCCTAAGATTGAAATTTGTGATTAAAAGGTTGATTAATCCACCGATTCCAATAGGGGGGACTCCTATCGGTGTAATTAGCATCATGTCTTTAGTGTCCAGACTTATACAAACCCTGTAAATTATATATTTTAACAAAAATTCCATATTCTATTCTACTCTAATCCGAGAAATGTGCAACTGACATGATTTTTATACCTACAAGCTCTACAATAATCAGGAATTTGATGAAATGCTAGTGGGAGCCAAGCCTAAGCTAAATGTGATTAAACACATTGAAAACTTTTGGATTCAGCTGGGAAATGTGATTAAAAACATTGAAAAATTTTGGATTCAGCTGGGAGATATGAACCTATGCTGTTTAACTATGATATCAAAATATAATGCAAATACCCGAATGAAGCAGTCATGGAAGTGCATTCATAGAATGGGAGCAGGGATTTTAGGGTTTTAGGGTCGAACTGGGTGGTGGTTTTTTTTTATGTTATCTCTTATCACAGTCTCTGCACTTGGGCACATTTGCTTGTAGTAATCCTTGCTCAGGACAGTCAAAGAATCGACCCGACCAGATCCTGATCCGATGCAGATGGAAACGGTTATCAGCAGCGACACCATCGATCCCTCTGTAATTGTAACAACCATATTGAAGAAAAACAGCTTTGCCGCTAAGCCGAGTGAAGAAATGGAGCAATGCCTATGTTGGAAGATATCATCCAGATATAGATGATATATCGGAATAGAGCAACAGTTAAAACTTCATGAAGGAAGCTCGGAAACAGTTCTTCAAAGGTACTCACCATATATTTTAGTGGGGTTTTGTTAAGGAAAATACCTAATTACATCTTTAACTAGTTAGTTAGTTTACTATTATAGGATTTGGTAACTTCGTAACTTCTTGTAACCATATTGTGTAATTATACATGTTCATATTAATAGAATACACATCAATAGTGTAATGTGTTGCATCAATTCTGTCTCTTCTTAATATTTTCATGATATCAGGGTCTCACTGAAAAGCCCAGGATATGTGAAAATTGAAGTTACCAAAGAAATATTCCTCAGATGGAGGGCCCAGGATCCAGGGTATGTGAAAATTGAAGTTACCAAAGCAATACTCCTCATTGTGAGATCAAAGATCAGTCAATAGAGCTGAGCCGTAAGAGTGTATGGAAGTAGTACAGCCGAGCCGTCCGCCATCCGGGTGTTTGAAAGAAAGGAACCTCGCGTGCAAGAATAGAGGGAGGTTTTGTTGGATGCTTGTGGAGACCAGGTTTAGAGAACGAGCAGCAGAAGTCTGTGTGAAAGATTCACCTGGTGAGCATGCAATATAGGGAGTCCTCACAAATTCAATTACGCTAGAGAAGCTCAGCCAACCAAGATAAAAATAAGAATTTATTATAATTTTACTATAAGTTTTAAAATGCTCCGTAAAGCCCACACAGATTTTCCACATTCTAGAGAAACTGATTTGCATAACACAAAGATAAGGTTTACCAGGCACGTGAGAAACCTCGGAGAAGCAACAAGAAATTTATATTAATCTGTGAGGAAGCCAAGCAAGAAGTTTTTAATTTTAGATTTTATAATATGCATAAAAATATGTGCTCTCGGTTATTTAAAAAAAAAGTCTTTATTATTTAAAGATTTCTTATTATTTCAAGGAGGTCGTGAGAATTTTTTGGGTTGCTCCTGGTGTGGAGTTATAAGATTCACAATTTGATATAAATCCACAATCTGTAAAATTGCATGGAGTCATAAAGTTGACGAGTCTCTAAGGCCAGATCATAGATGGATGGAGAGTGTCACATGTAAATGTGATGTTTGAAGTGGATTTGGATGAAATTCTCAAAATGATTGGGAATAGTTTGTTTAGTGTGTTGCTCAAATCTATCTCTGCTTAATCTTTTCATGGTATCAGAGTGGTTTAAACTTTTCATGGTATCAGAGTGGGTCAGAGTGGGTCTGGGCCTCATTCCATCACTGGAAGGCCCAGAGACCCAGGGTTATTATTATGAAAGTATCTCCATTTGAGAGAAGAGGATTCAATTTTGAAGGTAAGTAAGTGATGAAGATTCTTCCTGCACATGCAAAAGATATGAAGCAGGTGCTATTCGACGCAAAAGATTAAAAAAATTCGATTGGAATTTTGTGCAGTCAAAGTATACCATCGAGAGTTTCATGCACTGAGGAAAATGCATAGAGAAAGACAAAGCCGATCGAGTGGCGATCGAATTCTTCACAGCGGGTGTTGTGGATCCATCCACCGGAGGTTGTCACCGAGAAGTCATCCACCGGACCCCAAAACTTTGAACGATTTGGTAAAGCTCCAAATTTTCATTTATTTCTGTTTTACTATAAAAAATGGTTGCACGTGGATCATTGTAAATCCCCGACGATACATTAAAAATGATTGGAGGGTAAAATCATGAAGCTGGGTAACACTTTTGCTTATTTTATGACAAAAAAACTGTATTTTCACAAGTTCTTCAACTTCTGGCATACAAAAGTATTTTTTTTATTTAGAATTTCACTTTACAGTAAAAAAAAAACTCGTAAATAATTTTGTTATCTTTCCAATGACTATTTTTCAAATTTTTTTCATCAAGATTTGATATGTCAATTTGACAATTCTTTAACAGTATGTTCGTTAAACATGAAATGAATAATAATGAGTTATTGTTTTCCACTACAATGTATCTGTTATTAAACTTATGTTTTTAAGAAATGAAATATACAACAACAATCTACAGAGACTCTATTTTATTATGACTATAATTTTGAATCTAATGGATGAATATTATAATTTCTAGAATTTTTTAAAGTTGACCAAGTTGAAAACGTTGCATATTTTAAACACGTGTTTTTCTACACCTTGTATCTATCTTAATTTTACTTAAAAGTAAAATCTAAAAATACCCTTTTGACGAGAACATTTTAACAATTATGAATATAATTTTTCCATAATTTTCCGTTGTGTATTTTTAGAGATATGGTTTTTTCATTTCACTGAATCATAATCTCACTTAAAAATATTATGCAGTGATTTTTTTATAAAATAAAATAAAATTAGATAAAAACAATGAAAATGAAAACAAATTATACCCAATGAAAGTAGATTCAATTTTAAAAATGTTGGTATCAATTCTCAAACTAAATTTTGAGTATTTGTAGGAGTCCGCTACCTCCAAAGATGAAGTGAGATGGAGAGAATTTGCAGTTTCCTGCAAACAGTCCCATTTTCAAATTTTTGGCCGAAATATTCTTTCGGCCGAAACCTAGTTTTTAACGGAATCCGTTAAAAATAAACGTTTCGGCCGAAAATTATTTCGGCCAAAATATTCTTACCACGGGAAAATAATTCATCCAAAAAACATTGTACACGAATTTTGAGGGCACCATTAAATTTGACGTGAAAAATTTCGGCCGAAAGTAACATTTGTTCAGCCGAAAAATTGCCGCTAGAAATTTTGGAGACCCGATTGTCACGAAAATGTTACCCAGATTCATGATTTTACCCTGGTAATCATTATAAGGAAGAAGTACGATGACTATTCTACTGTATAGCCAATTCTATTTGGAGTAAACTTCATTTTATATGGTTTGAGAAGACGAAAGATTGAGTGGCCTAAGAAAGATGTGGTCACAGAGGTAGAGCTATTTGTTGACGTAAATGTTGAGCAAGTGCGATTTGTACTTTATTACGCCGAAAGGGGTACACCTATTGATAATGGGCACAATTAATGATCTTTTAACCTTATTTAACCTTAAACCCTAATCTGATGGCTATGCATTGAAGATGCTGGCATATTCTTAGTTGTCCTCCAAAATCAATGGGTTAGATTTATTGTTCATAACTTTCTTGCATTTATCAAGGCATCTGTTAACATGTTTACCTTTTTACATTTACCTAATCACATTAAAAAATTATTGTAAGGATATGTAATTGCTACGTTTAAATGATTAAGTAGGATTAAACCATGGCATCTAAATAAATGCCCACGTTCTGCTTCTGAACCGACCGTCTAATGCCCACACGTTTTCATATTACCACAGACGGATTACCATAGAATTTTTATATTGGGGGCACGCTTTCTCAGTGAGATACCTTTTAAAGTTCGGTATGAGTTAAGCCAGTTGTGCTAGATTAAAACTTCGAGGAGAGGGCATCCACAATAAATAATGAGATCAAGGATAGCAGCCGAATCACCGAGAGCAAGTAAGCATTACCTTAAGCATTATTTAAAAAGAGGATAAATGAAATGTTTTATATCGAATCTAAAAGAGGTTGTATAAAACAATCTAAAATCGAGAAAAAATGAAAATATGTTGATAGAAGGGTTTATGAAATTTAATTTTTACATGTTTTGGAATTTGAAATGTAAAAAGGTATTGATCTTAGCTAACTCAATATGAATGCTTGTTAGAATATGGAAATCCAAGACAAGTAAATTCAAGAGGAAAATAGATGGTGATGATTCTCATATTAAGAAATTTGCAAAGAGTCAAGCAACTTCAAAGAACAAAAGAAGCAAATTCCAGTTAGGCCAGTAGAGAGCCAGTGAATCAAAGAAGAAAATTCCAATGAAGAAGAGTTGCCATGGAGTGAATAGTTTGCAAGACAGAAGATCGAGGGCTACAAGAAAAAATTATTGCCTCTTCCATTATTGAAGAGAAAAAAAATCCATTTATGGACAACATTTCCATTGAGCGATTAAAAATGCATGAAGAAATCATAAAGAAGAAGATGGTGAGAGACAGCCTGTGAAATATAACTAAATTTTTCATTCACCAACAAATATAATAAGAAATGAATTGTTGTAATTTGAGGGGTGCATGTTAGGTTGTACCCGACACTAATAGACACTCCAGTAAGTTTTTTGGATTAAGTATTTGGAAGAAGTTGTGAGCTTTGCTATCGGCAAGCTTTGTCTACATCATTTTAGTAAATACACGATTGAATCAGGCTTACATAGGTATGTATGTGATCATTAGCATGTATCCTTGGTTTCAAGAAGCATGAAGCGTTAGCCATGATACATCACAACTATCCCTAGTTTTGAGTAGCTTGAGGCATTGGCCAGAAGGAATGTGGTATTAAGTCCACTTTGGTGGTATTAAGTCCACTTTGGTAGAGTAATGTGGTATTAATTCCACTTTGGTAAAGGAATGTGATATGAAGTCCACTTGGTAGATACAAGGGTGTCTACTAGTATGCTTTGGTAAAGGAATGTGTTATTAAGTCCACTTTGGTAGATACAAAGGGTGTATTAGGTATGTTAGCAGTGATTGTGTCGAAGGAATTTGGATCTTTGATTAACATGGAATGCAGATATTAATCTCAGATTTGGGACCAAGTGTTAGCAGTGATTATGTCCAATTTGAATCTTTGATTAACATGGGAAATGCAAGATATTAATCTCAGATTTAGGACCAAGTGTTAACTTGATGATTGTTTCAGAGAATTTGAATCTTCGATTAAAGGGGAAATGTGAGATAGTAATCTGGTGAGGACCAAGTTTTTGTTTAAAGGGAGAGTGTGAAGTCTATTTCATTATTGAATTGGACGTTGGTGATAGGAATTATTACATTGGACACTGGTGATAGGAATTATTGCATTGGACACTAGTGATAGTGATAGTTTTTCGAGGATGTAATTAAGGGAGAGTGTTAAGGAAAATACCTAATTACATCCTTAAATAGTTTGTTAGTTAGTTTACCGTTATAGTAGTTGGTAACTCCATAACTTCTTGTAACCATATTTTGTAACTATACATATTCATATTAATAGAATACACATCAATGGTGCTAAGTGTGTTGCATCAGTGCGCCTCGCCTTAATCTTTTCAGGTTTGTCACTGCCAAAAGTTGGATATAGTTGAAGGAAGGAGCAATGAATGAATGCTCTTCAAGTATCCCTCAGTCTTCCTCCCTCTACGAAGATGGTACTCCGGTCCCAAAAAATCAAATCTTCTCAATGAGGCGGTGAACGGGTCCATTCCTCATCTTTCGTTTTGACAACTTCTAATTTGGATGCTAAAAAACCTTGAAGTTTGTAGTCGAGAAGATTTATTTAAGAATATTGATTTAAGTAAGATGATAAAGATTAAGGGTGGAATCGCAATTCTCGTCTTTGGTCGTAGGAAGACTGAGCTCTCTGACAGTTTGGATTACGCTGACCTCCCAAGCCCACTATGTTGTGTGCGTGGATTTTAAGATGGCAAATGTTGACAAGGTTAAAGAAGACATTATAATTTTGTTGGTCGTAAGAAGGCTGACCTCTCTCATAGTTTGGATTACGCTGACCTGCCAAGCTCACTAGCTTGTGTGCATGCATGGATTTTAAGATTTTGTCAAGGACAAAGAAGAACCTAAGTAGTTGTGCAGAATGAGGAACATCTAAATTTATAGACATGCCTGTGGAACTAGTATGTGGTTGAGAAACCTCTTATGAATAGGTGGGGTTTCTAAGGTGGATCACCGGGTAAAAATTCTGAGTAAAGAACCATCGATTAAATTTAGTGCAAAAGTTTAAAATCTTAAATTATAATAAAATAAAAATTAAAATTTAGAAATTAAATAAATAAAATAAAAGTGATTTTCATTTAATAAGAAATGTAATTGATACTAAAAATAACCAATTGTCTGATCCAAGAAAGAGGTATATTTGCATGGACTAATACAAATTCCCAACATGGTCTGATCGAGAATCGGGGATCCAGAGGCCTGATAGGGCTTGAAAAGTGATCAAAAATGAAAGTGCTCGAGATGTGATGAAACCTATGCCATTACGTCCGTCTCATCTTCATGATTCCAGTGGTATATTTACGTCAGCGGGCTCCGTATGGAAGATATCGCGTTCTGTCCGAAAAGTCAAATGGGCTAAAAATTGATGGTATGCGGTCCGTATGAATGCGTCTTGATTGTGACGTGTGGAGTTCATTACAACAACACATGGAATCTCCGAGTGATACGATATTGACGGTTAGTCCGATTTGGTATGGTTGGACGTATCAGAAGGTGACATGTGTCACCAACTGAAGGTGACCATTGCAAGCGCAGACGATGTCATCAAGTGATGTGGCAAGGTTGACTAGAGGTATCAGGCATTATGAAATTTCATTTTGTGAGCATTTTCAAGCTATCGGGCTTAATGATGCAATCGGATCGAAATATCTGGCTTGAAAATGCTCAAAATGAAAGTGCTTTCGAGGAATGCGATGAAACCTATGCCATTCCGTCCATCTCGTCTTCCTAATTCACAGTGGTATGTTGCTGTCAAAGCGGAGGAAGCTTGATATGGAAGATATGGCGTTTTGTCACGAGAGAAAAGTCGATAAGCGAAAAATTGATGGCTAATGCGATGCAATGCGATGCAATACCGGGCTTATTGGCGTGGCGGAGTCCATCATTGACCGTGGCAGCTCGAGGGAGTGACATGTCGAGGAAGGCGGTTCAATTCGATTTGGTGTGCGGTTAGGCGTATCGAAGGTGACACATGTCACCGAAAGGGTGACCGTGTACGGGTGACATCTCGAAGTGACGTGGCAGGGCTGACGCACGGGTGTCCATCTCGTCTTCTTGATTCTAGTGGTATATTTGCTTTGTCGAGGGGCTCCGTTATGGAGAAGATGCTCCGTTCTATCCGAAGAAAGAGTCAAGCGAGGGAAAAAATTGATGACTATGCGGTCAAGAGTACAATGCAATGGGCCAGTACGACATATCAATAAGGATTGCGATGCAATGACACATGGCTCCGGTGACGTAATGGCCAGTTTAATGTCGGTTTGGCGTACGGTTGGACATATCCGAAGGTGACATGTCACCGCTGAAAGGGTGACACGTGTCGCGAGTGACTTATCATCAAGTGATATTGGTAGTGTTGATCGTCGATACGCGTCACTTGATGGCGTCACCGTGCCATAATCACCTTTCGGTGGTGACATGTGTCGCGGCTTTGGGATACGTCAGCAGGTATTCAAAGCTCGACCATCTACTGACCAAATGTCTCCTAAAACTTACCACATGTGTTGTCTGGTTGTCATACCGGTATGCGAACGCCTACGATCATCAATTTTGCTGTTGGCTTTTAAATAAGCAATATCTCTCATACATATCCGTTGACAAAGTAAATACTTTCTACTACCCCTTCGGATACGTCCAACCGTATTCCAAATCGACCAAATCTGCCTGACACGTGTCACTCCCTAAAGCCACCACATGTCGCTGTACGGACCTGCCACGTCAGCGTCTGTACAGACTGTACGGACTGCACAGTCATCAATTTTTTTTTGCCTGTTTGACTTTTCGGATAGAACGCAATATCTTCTCCATACATATCCCGTTTGACAAAGTAAATATACCACCAGAATTAGGAAGACAAGACGGACACAATGGCATAGGTTTCATCGCATTCCGAGCACTTTCATTTTTGAGCATTTTTCAAGCCCTATCAGGCTTCTGGATCCGATTTCGGATCATGGGGAGACAATTTGATGTATTGATGGCTTATGGTATTTGATAAACGTCCCTGCAATATCATGGAGGTTTTCTTGAATTTTATTCAGAATTTATGGGATGATTTTAATCTATGTCTCTATGTCAATTATTTTGGCATTCAAGAGTTCCAAGGGGTTGGTCTTGGATTTTCTCACGATCGAGAAAGCACCAAGAATAATCCATTAAGAGGGCCACCCAATCCTAGGAAATTCCTAACCCCCCTTCGTCGAGCCACCTCATCTCAAAGATAGGATTCATGCCACTAGTATTGTGATATTGTCCCTCACATGTAGTCTAGTTCAACATGATGCATTCATGGCATCTTCTCATTGAGAACCATCATATGATAATGTTAGACCACTAAGTGCAGGGTCTTCAAATCAACTTGGATATTTTGGTTCCAATGCACTAGTTTCACATTGGTTCTCTGATTGTGGGAATACTTGTCATATCCCAATAGAGGATGTTATTTAATATAGTTTTTTGGATGAGGTTAGTATGACACATTTTTCTAATATTTTCATTTCTTATGTATTTAATTTTGAAATTAATAAATATTTGGAAAACATCAACTCCTAACAGGTGACACACCTCCCTTCACATGGGAATACACCCAGACTTGATGCAACAATTGCTACAACATGTTCCACTAGGTCTCCTCACACCCATGTATTTATGATGTTACATTGTTTCAAATAATTTATATGCTTCATATGGCATGCATTTTCTATTTTTCTTTGTGCCTAGAAAATATTGATATTAGCTTATGGTTTTGTGAACAGATGCATATTTTTGAAGAAAATATTTCAATGATGATTTTTTTTTCTCGAGCCAACATCTTAATATTATGATTATCTTCTTAATATCATAATTGAGTAATTTGTATCAAATCCTTACAATATCTCAAAGGGGTATGAAAAGGGTTTTTGTTGTTGTGGAACTATGAACTTGGATTGGTTGTTATTTAGGTTAAGATCAATATTTTTACCTATGGAGTGAACACACACAAACACACCAATGGAATTCTAAAATTAGTCAAATAGTCATAATTTTAGGACCAATGAAAAACCAAAAAGTGACAAAAATATATAGATTAAATAATTCTTTGTTGTAGATATTCCAATTGAAGGTTAATTGATTCTTTAATTACTGGTTTTCTACTTAAATGTATGAAATAGTTGAAATAAAAAAATAGAGAAAATAAATAAATAATGGCACACCATCCACAAATAAGCACAAGTTATAACATGGGAAACCCAATACAAGAGAAAACCTAGCTAG
>SNQJ01S0110848.1:0-14653 GCA_010110895.2 Picea sitchensis | reverse complement strand
GCTAAGAGGGAGTTTTAGAGTTTGTAGCTCGGGCAGGTTCTTCCACACTAGGGGTGCCTAGTAGTGTGGAAGAGGTCCATCTTATGTCTAGACAACACTTTAGTTGGTGGGGACCACTCAAATCAACTTAAGATTAAATCACAGCCATTGGATGTGACTTAAGTTGCCGCAATGAGTGATTAAGTCCCCACCGTTAGATTAAGATCTTGATGAGATGATCCTAGGGACAGGATTGCATGAGAGAAAAGGCTAGGGTTACAAATAACCTAGCAAGCCTCATTATCTCATTACCTTAACAATAGAAGGAAGTCAACTGTGAGAGAGGAGGCGCTTCCAAGGGAGGTCAAGGGCTAGGTTAAGGATACCTGCCAGAGAGGTCGAGTTAGGGCCAGCAGGGAATCCAGTAAGGAGAAGCCGAGAAGGGCTGAGGCATAGACCAAGAAGGGTCTTATTGAGCAGGACGAGGAGGCAGTTGGGGATAGCAGCAAGCACAGCAAAGAGAGAGGCTGAGTAGGGCTGTAATATAGACTAGGACAGGTCTATCTATACAGAGAGGAGGCTGTGTAGAAGTAAGAAGGCTGAGCCAGGGCCATTGCTAAGCAGAGGCAGCATACAAACAGTCAGGAAGAGGAATCCGTACGGATATTGTACGGACTGTGCTTTCACCCAGCCGAGAAAGGGAACCTTACCCAGGTCCGAGAATAGCTTATACACTGTGTTTATCAGGAAGAGGAGACTAAACAGAGATAAGAAGGCTGAGTCAGGGCCATCAGCAAGCTGAACCAGCAAACAGCAAGAAAGAGGAATCCGTACGGATCGTACTATCAACCAGAAAATAGAGGAAGTCATACCCAGGTCTGTAAATAATATAGACTGTGTGTGTATCAGCATTTTTGAGTAAAGAAAAACAGAAATCGGGCTATATTACAGCCACAGTTTTGCTGTACGGTCGCCCTGGGTACAACCTGTGAATGTACGGATCCGTACAGGTGGTACGGTCCCTGCAAATCTGTACTGGGTGAAATATATGTATGCACAGTTCCATTATAATTAAAATTGTTCTGTTAATGTCATTTTCAGAATTTGTGTTTTCATTGTGTGGCTGTCTCAAGTGACATGGAAACAATGGCTGTATCTTAGACCTGATAATTAAATTTATCAGTTAATTTCTTCATGAAGGCTTGCTAGGGAGGCATGGATTAGTTGCTTGAAGCCTCTTTACTTGCTGTTGCCCGATAACGGGGTTCAGGATGCCTTTGCCTTCATTGAGGATGATAGATTTTATACTAATAAGTTATAACATTGCCATGGATTTGCCTGATGCCCAGGTTCCATCCATGCCCTGGTCTATGTTGATTATTTGGAGGCAGCTTCTAAGGAGCAATGTTTCATCTGTTACCTTTGAGTGTACATCAGAAATTTGTTGAGCTGACAATTCCCCATATTCTTTTGACTGTTCTCATCAAAATCTCCAACTTTAGGTCTAAATTATGCAGAGTTAATACACTTGCTGCATTTTCTCTTTCCTGGCATCCAATCTGTCTTCTATGGAGTCTTTTATTTCTCCTGTTATATGCTCAACTGCTTCCAAATGTGGCTCAATATCACGATACATTATACAATTCTCCTTCAACTGATCCAAGGTGATGGAAGGTGGTGACAACCTTCTTCCACATCTTCTGCTCGACTCACTAAACTGCATTGACCTTTTGCTCTTGCTCTGCAACTACTGATTGTTGGTGGAAGAATGAACCTGGAGAATTCTCTCTCCTGCTAATATTCACTCCCTGCAATGATGTGTGGTGAGAAGGTTATGTAGAATTCTCTCTCCTGGAGAATTCTCTCTACTGATTGTTGGTGGAAGAATGAACCTGGAAAATTCTCTCTCCTGCTAATATTCACTCCCTGCAATGATGCGTGGTGAGAAGGTTATGGAGAATATGGGGTGTGGCTAAGGGGTCCCACCTTAGGAAATACAAGTTAGATATTAACATAGGAACATCCTCCCAACCCCTTTCTTCTTCGACATATTTCAGAACATTAGTTATCGTAACTTCTCCCTGCTTACCAACAACCATGTTGGCTGACCCATCAACTACTCTGTTTCCTTCTCTTCTAGTGTGCATAAAATCATTTCTACTTTTACATGTCTAAGCCAGAGGACTTTGTTTTGAAGATATCAAGAGAAATCTCTACTCTTATTCAGGAGTAGGTCAATGATGATTTTGGAATCTCCTTCCACTTGTATGTTCTGGCATCAAAGCTTACCACATAATTTTATCCCTTCCACAAGCACATCCGCTTGGCTATAGTTTTAGTAGATTTCCCTAGTAATTTATACATAACTTTTAATTACTACTTCCTTATCCTGAATTACTGCCGGAATTACTGCCCCTTCAGCAGTCCTGACTTCCTTTAGCCGACCCATTAAATTTATTTTAACCCAGTTTTCTCTATTGGGGGTACCATGTGCAAGGAGGGATTCTATGGTCCTTTGTGCTTTGTCCTTCAACAGGGGTTAAAGCCCGAGTAATACAATGAAGAACCCTGTTTTCCAGGATCTCTTTTTCCAGAGTCGTAATGTCTTCTTTTCCTTCTTCGTTGATCTCAGCTTTGATAGTTTCCTTTGTGGCTCTTTTAATTCCTCCCCATACTTTTTCGGTATTGACAATAAAACCGTCAAAGATATTTTTTGTTTCTTGCTTTCCATGGTCTCCGGAAGATGAATCAAAGGCTTACTCTTCATGACATTCTAATGAATCCTGACAACCATTCAAGATTTGTCCAGGACCTCAATGTTTCATGAACATATTCTACTGATGGGTTTTTTTGGTTGAATTGTGATGGCCAATTCCCCAAATTTGATCAAGCAATGTTCTAATTGACATCGGACCTCAATTTCTTTCTTTAGCTGATTGATATGCACTGCATCCTGTAGTCCCTTGAATACCTCCTCTTTGCAAGTTTTCTTGGGTTAGAATCTTTCTTTTGGCTGCCAGTGCCGACCATAAAAATGCTGGTATCTTTGGCCAGTTTTTCAGGCTCTATATATGCTTCCAGTCTGGGTCCATAGATAACTCTGATCTTTTGTAAATTGTTACGGCTTGAATCTAAACTTTTACAGAGTATTGCCCTTTGGTTTTGGAGTTCCAACATATTACATCATCCTTGGGTCTGTATATAACTGATCTGAATTTTAAAGCCCATTTTTTCAAGATTTGCTTCCTTCTTTGTCACTTGGCTGGGCCAGTGTGAAACATCTATCCATTTAATTTCAGACCAAGACCCCGCTTGCAATACCCCTGTTTTGACCCCTGGAATGTATTGGATCATCACCAGAGTATGTATAAATTGCAAATACGTGGTTCCATGTGAGCTTACATAAATGACCCTGTGTGTAAATGTTGTAAATATGCTTGTATGGATTCTTAGTGTGGATCTCAAGGCCAAAGCCTGACTAGTGAATGGCTAGGTTGTGGATGATGTAAATTTACTTCTATGGATCATGTGGTAGGCTTGCCATGATGAAATCAAGCTATGTAAATATTAATGCTGGAATGTGTAATGGTCCAAGATGGCTGTGAGGAGCACGAGAGGGGCTATGATCCCATTGGAGGTGAAGAGGAAAGGGGGCCTATGGGAAAGTAATTCTTTGTTGCCAAGTTTCAACCTATGAACTCATCTCTCATCGATCATGTG
This sequence comes from Picea sitchensis, assembly GCA_010110895.2. Lineage (NCBI taxonomy): Eukaryota > Viridiplantae > Streptophyta > Pinopsida > Pinales > Pinaceae > Picea > Picea sitchensis. Next base: position 10,954 of record SNQJ01S0110848.1, on the reverse strand, counting down.
CTTTAAGTGAACCCATCCACCTCCATCAACATATAAAGCCAATCATTGAATGCATGCAGAGGTTGGTGAGGAAGTCTACCTCGTGCAGTTATTTCGGAATGGGTTGAGTGCAATCATCATGGGAGAAATGTAAGAGTACTTCATTCTCTCGTTAGAAGGAAAGTCAACCATCACTCCCTCAAATCTCTCATTGACATTCATTCTATCTCATGTTCGTGTTTTACACTCTCATGTTCCATTCTCCTTGGCTAACCATTAACCAACTTGCAATTGACCAAATCAATAATGTAAAAGAAGAATTTGTAGACCTTGGATGAGAGATAGATGGCTATAGGTGAGCATAGAGGCTGTGCAAGTTAGGAAGCCTTCACCCACTAGTTATTGCTGCTCATTGGCCCCTTGAGAGCCAAATTTTGTTCTTCTAGGCTATTCCCATAAAGCAATTAGTAGATCGACTCTTTCTGCCTACATCGAAGGGCACTAGAAGGGAAGAATATCCCTAAGGGACTATCAAGTAGAGAAAGGGAAAACCTTCCTTGTGTTGTGTAAGAGAGTGGAAGAGAGTGCCATGGTTGGATGAGATGCCTGGAATGCTTTTTAGTGAGTAGATTGGTTGAGCCATGAGAGCAATTGGTCTGGTTGAGTGAGCTAGAAGCCTGTATCTTGGTTCCTTTGCCTTGGTAGCCTCATAGCCCAGATTGGGGGCGGCATTTGCACTGGCTACCTATGGTTGGGTTGAAAATTGCTTGTACTCAACCAGTTTCTTGGTCTATCTTCTGTTAAAATGAAGTGTTCTGTCCCTGCCTATAAATCTGCAATTGTATGTTATTTACCTGCTATGGAAATGTATGTATTTTACATGCTATGTGGTGATTATGTTTAATTCTCATAATGGACATTTGGTTGCCATGAAATCCGTTTATCCATGCTTGTTTAATTCCACTGCATTTTTATTATTGCAACTATGCTTGTATTTAAACCCAAATGGTCTTTAAGGACTAGGGACTTTAATAAATTGTTTAGTGGCTACTTGTCCCCTGGTTGGGAGTGCGTGGGATGGGGATGCATTTTGTAAGCAGCTTGGGTGGAGAGGTCCCATTTTGTTGTGAACAGTTAAGGTTTCACTCACCCAAGTGAGATCGACAGTCCATGTTGTTACACCTCATATTGTATGAGGTTCCACTTTGTGATTTTCATCACATTGATGGGATTTGCTGCTAGTTCCTTGGAGATCTATGGCTTGAGGGAGTTTCACTTCTCCTTGGTTGGATGATTGTGCTTGCTACTTGGTGGTCTTCTCACAAGTGGTTGCCTTGTTGATCACCCCTTGGTTGCACTTATGGATGGTTGTGGAGCATACTCTCTCATTATAGTGTGGTGGTTCTAGCCCCCCAAGAGGTTAGATGATGGTGTGAGGAGGTAGATGTTTCATAATGTTCTTGATGTTTCCTAGTGACTTCGTGTGTTGATGTAGGATGTTGGTGTCACTAGGAGGGGGTGGTCTACATTGTCCTCATGTGTTGGATGTGTGATGGGGAGCACACTTGATGATTGGATGGGTTAGCACTTTGTTATGTCCCCTTCTCTTATGATGTTGCTATGGTGGAATGATTCATGTTGCCTTTGCGAGATTTTTCTAGGTGATATAACTTAATGATGTAACATTTGCTAGACATCACCTAGGGGGAAATGTGTTTAATGATGTTAGTACCCTCATTGATGTATTATTATTATTTCCTAAGTTTGAGTTAGAGGGGGGGGAGGGGGGGTACTACATATGATTTGATGGTGATCTAACCTTTTTCCTAAATTTGGATGATGAGTTTTGATGTAATAATCCCTTGGTGGTGGTGCACCTTAGGTTGAGCTTTATGTTTTGTTGTTATCATGGTGGGGTTTTGCTAGGGAGAACATCTTTTATTTACATGGTATGGCAATTTATTAGAGTGCACCCCTCATTGGCACACATGTTCATGGTGATTTGATTTGTTGGTGACTAATTGGAGGGGGGCTATGGTTATATTTGAGCATTAACCTTTGTGCACATGTTGAGGTTGATTTAACTGTTCAATGGTTAARTTGATCTAATTTATTTGGATTAAGGTTAATAGCTTGGGTGCTTTACTACATTGGTTTCCYTTTCACACTTGAAGGGGTTAGTTGGAGGTGGTTATGGAGGCTTTTTATTGGGAGGCATGTGACATACTTTGAGGGCCACACTTGTGGCACATTACATGCATTTACTTGTTCATCTTACTATATTTGGGCATATCCTTGGATGGTGAACTTGTGGAGATGCTTCTTGCTATTCTTGGAGGTGTATATCTATTTATTCCATGGAGTTTTGGCATGGTCAAAACCCTTTCTGCCATATGACCTACTTCAAAGTAGTTGTTTGTGACACATTAGTTCTCTTATTTATCCAATGCCTTATGACTCCATTAGCCCATGATTGATAGGCTCTGGTTCCCTTCCATCTCTTTTCATCCCTTGTTTTTGTCCTTCATTTTCCTATCTTGTCCCTATCCCATTTCCATTTCCAACCCATTTCATATACTACAACTACCACTAGTTTTGCTTAGGTTAACTCTTCATTAAATCACTATGTGCCCCCATTCTATAGCCTAGCAATCCTACCTTTTAAGGAAGTTCTCCTTGAGTTGGAGAAGAGCCAACCTAAAGAGAGAGGAAGACCTACTGAGTTGATAGTGGGTAGCCTTCATGAGTTGCACAAACTAGACCCTCGATGATTGGGACTTTACATCATGTGGGGGTGCTAGATTTTGTTGTAACACACGTCTCTCGCAACATTTTGTGTGCAATGCAAATGGAGAGGTATTATTTTGCTGTGAACGACTAAGATTTCACTTGCTCGAGAGAGATCGATGACCCAAAATGAAGGAGGGGGTTTCTCCTTGTAATGTAAAAGATTGCGACACAATACAATGTGCAACGACAGTGAGAGCTCTGATTTAACCATTGACTAGGGTCTTACTATCCCATAATTGGACAAAAACGTGCCATGTGGAAGGACTCGGGGGCACAATAAGGCTTGAGGTCCATAATAAGGCTCCAAGGAATTTTGTGTGAGGGCCATTGGGATTGATGTGACCAACATGTATGGTGTTACATATGGTCTTCGACCTTTGTAACATGGATTAGCTTGAAGAGTACAAGGGTGAGACCATCAAAGTGGATTTGGTCTTGGGAATTGGAAAGTACCAAAGGGGCATCACGCAACTAGTGAGAAGACAACAGGTGATAGTCGTGGCCTATAAAAGCAAAGGAAAATGGTTCAAATCCATGAGGCTTTGAGTTAATAGTATAATGCATAAGATCAATTGGGTCCAATGTGAAATTGCATTGAATCAATGAAGGATATACCAAAACAATTGAGGGTGCTACCCTCAACCTACCCTACAAATGAAACTTTTTCCCCCTTAACCCTTGCGGTGTTCCTTGAGAATTCGAACCCCATGAAAAATTTCTTAATTTAACAATGGCAAACGGGAAAGGCGCTTATGTTGTATTGGATTTGATTATCACAAGTTGGCTCAAGAAGACAACAAAATTACTATAATGATGATTTTGTTGTTGTCTAATAGAATTGTTGTTGTGCACAATTCTCGCTATTCAATCTAGGTTTTAAAAGCTACGACAAAATCATAAAAGTTATAACAGGGAGTGATCTTCTGGAGTTTATAACTTTTGGCTCCGATATCCAAATTGAGAAAATTTATAGTGATGGAAAGCCCTTTTAGAGGGGAAGAGAATTGAAGGTTCAGTTATTGAACATAGACTTGTGTTTTCTCAAAATAATTAAGATAACACGACCTTAATATTGGCTAAGACCAAGAAATTGTCATCATGGAAGATGTACAAAGCCTTTATAATTTCGTAGAAGATGCCATGGGTGAACATTTGTAGGCTGGAAATGTAGAAAGAGAGTCCAATGGGTACAAAAACCAAGAAACTCCTCTAGATATTGCACAGACCATAAGGAGCTTGAGGGTGGAACTTTAGAGTTGTAGAGTAGGCAATGAAAAACTAATCAAAGCTCAAGAAGCACAGAACTAGCTAAATGCAACCATGCTTCAAAGTTTGGTAGACATACAAAGGCAAATGCATCATGGACAAAATTCAAATAATGTTGGTGGGAGAAGGAATAGCTCAAGAAGGCGAGTTCACAGGAGGCCCTATAGTGCAAGAAGAACCTGTCAAGATGGAACCTACAAACCATTACCATCAAAGTCTTCTATTAGTGAGTCATATACATGAAGACTCATTAAGAAGTCCAAAATCCTCCATGAGTAGTCATAGGAGGAAGAGGCCTTTCAAAGATAACTTGCAGGGAGAATTCCAAAAGGAAAAGCCACCTACATTTGATGGTGAAGTTAAATTTGGACAAGAAGCTAAGGCTTGGCTTCTCGGGATAAGAAAATATTTCCTAGTTCATGACTACTATGGAAATATGAAGGCCAATGTTTCCATATTCGATTTAAATTGCAAAGCTTCTACTTGGTGGGATAACCTCCAACTAGTAAAGAAGATCAATGAGAGGATGATTATATGGAAGCAATTCAAGGAATACTTTTAGTAGAAATACCTCTTTGATCATTACTATGAAAGTAAAGTCCAAGAATTCCATGAACTAAAATTGGGACATGTTATCACATTGATTGTAGTCTGGCACAATTTTTGAGGCATTCGTACAGTCAAATCCGTACAGTTCTGTACAGTATTAACAACCACTACATGGATTTCGAGGGAGTTCTGTACAACATTTATTGCTGTAGCAGCTGTACAACAGTATGAAATTTTGGCACAAAATTCGAGGAGCAGTTTTGGAACAGATTTCAAGGTGTAGCTTGGCACGGTTATCGAGATAAATTTGTGTTTATGTTGCTGGAATAAATGGCTGTAAAAGATCATTTTCTCTGAGCTCAAGAAATACTAAAATCGTCCTCTCTCTACTGGTTTTCCCTTCGGGGTTTTTATAGGGGTATTGCCCGAAAATTCTTGTGTTATTTTTCTGTGGTTTGTTTCCTATTTCTGCATTCGGTGTTTGCAGAAAAGATTCATTGTGTTTCAGTTATAAATTTCTGTTTAAAGCATTTACATTTCAGCAGCAAAATAAATGTGGGTTGGGCATTAAACAATGATGAAAATTTATCAAGACTGAAACCGGGTTGGGTCTGAGAATTTTTACAATTCCAACCAATTGCCAAGAACAAGCATCCAAGAGAAGTCGCTAGCCTTATTCTACCAATAGACAAGTAAAAGCTTCCATTTTGCACCAAAGACAAGAGAGAGCGAATTGCCCAAGTAGGCCGAAAATTTCAGCCAAGAATTATGTAATTCTCAAGTGAGTTCTTTCTAAAATGAAARTGAGATGACCTCTATCTATATGAAGTCATCTAAAACCAATTTGTCCACATAATAAAGTCAACAACAAATTAAAAGAGGGTCGACCCTCYTTATTTGCCTTTACAATTTACAAAAATTAAATATTACATAAAGTAAATTCCTTAGAATGGTGATGTCATGCCCTAAAAGGGTGACGCTAGGCCCAAACAATGAGAGGCTGAGCCTCTAGATGCAAGTTGTTGGGYCTCCAAAGGCCATGTGTCCATCTCTCATGCTYTGGAGTGTCATGCCATGCATCTTTCTTCTTTAAACCACATCACCTCTCTCGGAACCATCAAGCCCATCAAAACCCTAGCCTTCAAGTGATGTCAAGGGCTTAGGGAGTGACATCCTAGGCCTCCAAAAGCCAACGTCCAAGTGCAAGGGGCTACGATGTCATCACCTAGTGTTGTCCAAGTGCCTCCAAAGGCCATGCCCATAATCTCAAGTGCACAATGGCTCCGGGGTCCTCTGCCCATACTGTGGGGTTTTCAACCCCCCATGAAGGTCAAAATGGCATAGTTCCTCCATGGAAAAGCTTACACCTGGCAAGGTCCTGCAAAGACAAACAAGTACACTCTCCAAGGGTCCACAAGTCACATGTATCATGCCAAGTAAGCCACATTTAATAAAAGAACCACTCAACCATGTGCATCAAATCCCCCCTTTTCAAACTAAACAAATGCTCAAAGACCTTATACAATTTGCCAAATTTAGGTATGAGTGTTGTCATGGTGCCCTATTGGGTAGATCAATCCCCAAGTTAAGGAGTGTTTCCCAAGAAGACCCTCTTTAAGTCATGTAGTGAATATGAGGTGGATGGGGATACGACTTTTGGGCATGGGGTTCTTGACATATCAAGGGCTCATATTGTCTCATTTATGGGTGCCTTTGTGGAGCGTGTGTTGCATCCTCATTTGCAATGCAACATTTTAAAGAGCCCTCTTATTGCCATTAATTTATTATGGTCGAAAACATTGAGTGCTATGTGCAATGGAAAGTAAAGAACACCATAGTGCCACTTGAAGTTAGGAACATAGTGAGTGCCATATACAAGGAAAGTAAAAGACACCACAAAATGCATTCCCCCAACAAGCGGGACATTTATTAATTATGTATTTTCCTTTTTTAATGGTCCTTGATTTTTTATGGAGAAGCTTTTCATTGCTCTCAGGACCTTAGGGCGAGCATCTAGAGGATAATTTATGGCTTTTGTCTTTTGCTAGCTACAACACCTTTGGGCCTTTAGCCCCTTCTTCCCATGAAATGAGGTACGTACAAGCCCTTCTTGGGGTCAATAAGCCCAGAAACCCAAAAGATGAGGAAACCAAAAGGGAAGAGGTGTGGAAAGTGATAAGTATGTGTGGGAATGGTATGATGACCCTTCAAGGAGACCCCCTAGTAGTAACCCTTTTCTTGAGGGTGACCCACTTACAAGGAAACCATGTCTACCACCAAGGTGAAATGAGGCAACATGCATAATTTCTAAGCAAACGTTTTCATAATCAAGAAATGATTCTTTGCAACATGCTCAAATGCTTCAATTATTAAAATGACACTTACCATGAGACCAGACTTTTTGCTTCATGAAGCAAGACTTGCTCCTCTGTGGTCCAAGCTGGTGTGGTGGAAGCTGCCGCTGTCAATCGATGATGTGTGGTGAGAGGAGGGGCTTTGCCTGCTCATTTGGCTCTTGGGATTCCATGTCTTCAACCTGTGGGCCTCGAGACATCATCTCCTTAGTTACCCCTAGCCTGGGGGGGTAACTAGACAAACGACCATGGATGAGTTTGTAACCTACTTCTTGGAATGGCGAAGGTATGTCAAATATACTCGAGGCAATAGGGTAAAAATCTAGCGTCTTTTAAGTGGATTACCTCAATCCTATAGCACCAAAATTGAATTTGATGAGTCACAGACACTTGAAGAGTCAATTAGAAAAGCTAAGTACTGCTATGAACAGAACAAAAGCAAGCCAGATTTCCAAAAGATATGGAAGGATAAGAAAAGAGAGAAACTTGACCAAAGGAAGAAAGGGTTCAAGCCGCCTCACTTTAGGAACCAACCAAAGCCCTTCTAGCAAATCTGGCCAACTCAAAGTGGGACTAAGCCAACGAATGTTGAGAATTATAGCTCGGACATGAACTTTTGCACAGGTTCAATGCGAACGTGTGAGAATTAGTTCGAGATATTTTTGTAAAAGTAATTCTATTTTGCAAATCACTTTAGTAAAAAAGTGAAAAGTCTTATTTTTAGCAGTTTAGTCTAGAAAGTGATTTTTATGCATGCATGACTTAGATTAGTAGTAATCTCAAAAATAGATTAGGATTTTGGTCTTTAGTTAAAAAGGTAAGGACATAACAATATAGAAGGTTTATTCACACATGAGCAGTTGAGTAGGTTGAGCAATCGAGAGAGAGGGGGGGGGGAAATCCAAGCAACTTTCAGTAGGTTGCAGTATAGATTCATACAGTGGTACAGATAGTCCATACTGTCGGTTGTACAACAGGCCGTACTTTCTTAGTAGGTTGTTTTGCTAAATTCAGGGTGATTTCGGTAACCGTGCAATGCTGTTTTTGATGGAAGCTTGTGGAGGTTTCCTTGTAAGTTTTTCGAAGGAATGAAAAGCTGATTTGAAAGAGTAATTACTTGTGTATGTGTGAAATCTATTTTATGCTTCYGCTATTTAATTTCCAGCTATTGTGTGATTGGYCRTACAACCATACAAYAGGYTGTTCTGTTGAATTTTGGATGATTTTGGTAACTGTGCAATGTTGTTTTTTATGGCAGCTTGTGGAGGTTTCCTTGTACGTTTTTYGAAGGAATGAAAAGCTGATTTGGAGTAATTTCCTGTGTATGCGTGAAATTGATTTTATGCTTCCGTTATTTAATTTCCAGCGAATGTGTGATTGATGCTATGGTCTAAAATTTAATTTCAAGATTAATTAAATTTAGCAATCTATATGTTTGATTGAGATCATAAGGACTTTAGTCACCTAGGCCTAGAATTTTCACATGGTATCAGAGCTAGATCTCTAATTGAGATTCTCTAGGATTTGTAGTGTTAAATCAAATGTAGTGAAGAAGTACCACCAATGAGAGGGTTTCAAAATTAATTTCCATCTTTGGGAGTTTGTGCAATAGATCTCAAAGATGGCAACAACTAGCCTCAGGTTTGAGGACAGTGTGAAAAATCCCAAGCCCTAGTTGACTAAAGTCCTTATGAGCTCGATCAAACAAGTAGATTGTATTGGAGATGTGCAACTTCGGGCAATCATTCTCCACAAGAAAGAACAAGAAGACCCATCTACACCATTATAGAAGCCCCAGGAAGAAATTGAAGACCCAGGAAGAGAAGTCGACCCCACAGGAAAAATAATAATAAAATTGAAGATCCAAAAATAGGAAGTCGGCCCTAGACTGGCACTCAGATCAGTATAAATACAGGATTGGCTCATTTCATGTTGACATTCTGTCAGATCCTTCTATAGTGCGCACAAGGGAGTTGCAGTTGCGGTTTTGGCAGTTTCTCTATTTTCGGGTTACTAGTTATCTTGGAGATTGCGCCACACTTGGAGGAGCTCTTGCTTGGTTTCTCTTGGTCATTTTATTGAGGCGCTAGGTCTTGGTGATGCTAGCCTTGCAGAGGATCTTCTCTATATGGTATTTTGGCTATTGATGGTGATGTATTGGTAATATCTTGGACTGAATTCTTCTAGAGAAAGGTTGCTGGGTTTTCTCCCAAGTTTGGGTTTCCCAGGAGAAACTGTTGTGTTCTTGTGTCCACTGTGCATGGTTAATATTTCTAGATCTTGTTATTTCCGTTGCATTGTTATAGTTGAGATTTTCAGTGTATAGTTATTCTATGATAATTCTTGTATGAAAGTGAATCTTGTTATTAATCATAAGGCAATAACTATCAGATCTAAGAATTATGTAAACACCAACATGGTTTCAGAGCTAGTTGAAATATTGCCACTGCATAGTTACAGTTGCAGTTGCAGTTGTAGTTGTAGTTGTAGTTGTAGTTGTAGTTGTAGTTGCAGTTGCAGTTGCCAGCTACAGTTGCAGTTGCTAGTTACAGTTGCCTGTCGCTAGGTGTAGTTGCCAGTTACCGGTTGCACAACCCTTGAGATTAGAAGACAAGCTGGATGGTGCTACAAATTTCAGAGGTATGCACTTATATATATATCATTTAGCAGAGTATGAGGGTGTTTGCAAGGGATGTACAAGGGACCTTCTCCAAGCAATGACCCAAAGGGATCATTGGATCTAGTGCATTCAAAGGAATACCACACCCTCCCTAGCAATTAAGACTCTAGGTTTGCATATGAGGTTTGATATTTTTATATTGTTGCATCTTAAATAAATATTGTCTGAGACATCAGTCTTTAGAGATCTATTACTGCTAAGTACTTTTGCCATCAAATGTTTTGAATATTGTTAGTACAATGATCATTGTGTAAATGCTCACTGTTTAGTACTAATGATGCACTTATTTACAAGATGAAATTGATCTCTTCTAGAAGAGAGGAATAACACACCCTCCCTAACAATTAAGACTCTAGGTTTGCATATCAGGTTTGATATTTTTATATTGTTGCATCTTAAATAAATATTGTCTGAGACATCAGTCTTTAGAGATCTATTACTGCTAATAAGTACTTTTGCTATCAAATGTTTTGAATATTGTTAGTACAATGATCATTGTGTAAATGCTCACTATTTAGTACTAATGATGCACTTATTTACACGACGAAATTGATCTCTTCTAGGAGATGTTCTTGGTTGTTGTCTTTGTCTCGGGCAGGTTACTATGGAGGTCACAACACTAGAAAAGTGTTGCTCTTGTCTTTTGTTTTTGTTTTGTTCCGGGCAGGTTACCACGGAGGAATGATTGGTAACAACACTGGAAAAGTGTTGTTCCCGTTTCCCATTTTTATTCTTGTTCCTATTTACTTATCGTAAGAATATTGTTCTTCTTTGCTATTTTTTTTTGTTATTGCGCTTGTTTCGGGCAGGTCACATGTGATAGCTTTGAGAGGGAGCTATAGTGACGATTGTAGGAGGCAACATATTAGATGGTCTCTAGTTTGAGACATGGAGTAGGCTATCCAGACATGGAGTTGTATACATGACAATATACATCCATATATCAAAGGCGAAGAAGACAAAGTTGGAACCTTTCGAAAAGAAGGATACCTTTGTGGGATACAGATTGTTTCACATGGAGATTGATGAGGAGGAGCATGTGACTCCACCATTGGTGAGGTAGACAACCCTACCTAGTACCAGTTCAGAGGAAGTTAGAGTTCAGAGGGAGTTAGCCCTCAGGATCCAGTAGGGAGGAGCAGCCTCCCAGGACAACTCATTGGAGATTAGATTTCAGATGATGCAAAGGGAGAAGATGGCTCCAGAGATTGTATAGATTCAGAGGGAGTCATGTTTCAGAGGGAGCATGGTACTCCAGGATCGATGGATACTTGATGAGCTTGGTTTTAATCAAGAATGTATAGACTTAGAGTGAGCCTGATCTTAGAGAGAGCCT
>SNQJ01S0110847.1:23723-38714 GCA_010110895.2 Picea sitchensis | reverse complement strand
CTAAATGGCCCCCACGTGACAATGGGCGTTGTGAAGTTAAAGGCAAAATTGATGCATTTGGAACGCTACTAATGGATGGTGGTGGCATGTCTCCTCTGAGTATATGATCACCATCATATTCACCCAAAAGTTATGCTTCCAACTTCCAAGCATGGTTATGAGACTTTTTAAGGTAGGGAGCGTTTTTGGGAGAGTTTTTAAGGCAGGGAGCATTTTTTTCCCTAGGGAGTGTGCTCCCAAAAAACGCTCCCAGAAGGGAGCGCGCTTAGGGAGCGGGAGCAGGGGGAGGGGCGCAACTTGGGTTGCAACAACCTCCTACTTGATTAATACAAAGGCTTTGGAGGACATGGTGTGTTAAGAGTCTTCTTGGTGCATCCATTGCTTGGGAGGTGATTTGTTCCATTTTTGTATTGCTTTCTATTTAGTAGAGTAGAGATCCCAAGCAAAGTTTTTTGCTTGGGTTGGTTATCAATAGTCTTATTGTTGATCTAGTTAGAGTTTATGGTTTTCTTGCAAAGTATTTTGTAGGCTTAACTTATATGCTCTTGTCTCTACCTTGCTAGTGGTTAGCTAAAATTTTGCAGGTCACTTTCTAGTGTTGGGAAGGTGTTTTCAAATCTGGAAAACCCCATTTTCCAACCATTTTCACATCCATTACTTTGTTGTCATTCATTTATGTTACTTCCATTCACATTTTTGGGTTTTCTAACATTTAGAATAGGTCATATAAACTGATATATATTGTTGAAATTTTTTGCAGAAATTTTCTTTCACTTTGTTGTCACTTTTGCAGCGTTTCCAGCAAGCTTTTGCTTGCTGGTTTTTTGCAAGTTGGTGACTTGGGAGGTGTCCAAGAGGCCTTTTGGGGCCATACAAAGCTCAAGAACAACCTCCAATAGTTGGGTAACATAATACCCTCTTCTCTCATCTCTTTTAATCATTGTAAGCAAGTCCAAGGGAGTCCCAAAAGGGCTTGCRTTCCTCATCTTTTAAATTTATGCAATTAAATTTATTAGTTGTGCCTACATCTAGGAGTGTGTTTGGCCTAGCCAACCCCCAAAACCGTAARGCTAAGAAGCATTTATATTTTCTGCAATTTACTTTCATTTGTTTGCCCCACTTGTCATTAGGACAAAGTTGAGAAGCTAGGTTTCTTTCAAGAATTTTYCTTTTCAAGTTTTGAACCCACTWGTGCACAAAACTGGAAGGCTTTGTCCTCCATCTTATGCACTTGTTTGAGRTTACTAGTTTAGTTTATTGCAAGTAATTTTAATTCTAAATTTGTTTKCCTACACCTTGGAGTGTGCTTGGTTTTGCCAACCCCCAAAATCGTAAGGCTAGATTAGTTTGCAGTTGCTTTCATTTACATGCTCAATATGTTAATATTATGGTAGCTTCGAGAGGTATGAACCTCTATTGTGATCTATGACGAGATTAGAATATTCCGGAAGGAAGCAAAGAAGCAAAGGAAACCCTAGACAAAATGTCGGTTGTAGAAATATATTTAATATGAATTAATTAGTACCCAGAAGGAGAAGTCGACCCCAGTAAGCCCGCCAGATTACTATAAATACAGGGCGCCAGTTTCTCATTATACACATTCTCAAAATTGCAGAGAGCCAGTTGTGCGCACTGCAGTTGGCAGTTTTGTGCGCAAGTTTTTGGGGAAGAGTGTTGCGCCAGTTTCTGGGTGGGACTATATGATCAGCTTTGGTTTCTATTCTTGCTTGGTGCATTAGCCTTGCTTGGCTATTAATTGCTACCAGTATTCTTCTCTGTCAAGGTCAAGGTGCTTAGAGGGTGGCTTCGGCCTATGGTTGGGTGACAAGGGTATTGTCAATGGTAAAACGAGCACACAATCTCTCATATTCTAACACAATAATCATATGCTAGTTTAGGCCCATGAAGGCATTATGAGTTAATTTGTTTATCTCATTCATATTTGCTATCTATCTTCTTTTGGGGGGATTTTACTATTTCATCTTGCAATTTATCTTTCCAAGCACTTTAGTTTATTGCAAGTCATTTGAGTTTAAGTACTATTGCTTAATGAGTTAAATCTTTCATGTACTTTACTTCCATCTCTTGCAACCTTGTATGATATTGTGGTGTAAGGAAAACATTTAATTTCTTCTTGCAAGTTAATTTTCGTACTTTGCTTTCATTGTTTTATCATTCGAGTACTTGATATCTTGCAAGCACATCTTGCACAACAACACACGTTGCAATCACCCTAACTTAATTTTAACTAACTCAATTTACCTTAGTCTCCTAGGATCTAAAATCAACTAGTTTAATAGGTCACCTTTTACTGACCCAACTTTGCCATCAAAACGAGAATTTAAGGAAGCAACAGGAGGTGCTAGATCGAGGACAATCTCACGGCACTTGGCATCCTTCCCGGGAGTACTTATATTCTTGGGTTGACCTGTGGAGCTAGGATGGGGCCTTGTTTGCCTCACTTATTGAGCACCCAACAACTCTTTTGGTACAAGCGAGGGGAGTTCTTGGGTTGTCACTTAGTCTAGGATCAACTTCTAACTTAACAACTTAATAATCCTAAAATTTATCCACTCAACCTTGGGCATCTCTTGGACACATCTTTACGGTTATGCTTTAGTATACATTGCAAGCACTACACTTTTATCTTTTATGCAATTTTACTTTCAAGCATTGTGGATTGGACTAAGTAGTGGAAAGTTGCACTTTAGCCCTTGGAGGCCTCTTGTTCATGTTTTAATTTTGAATTCAGTTTAATCTCTTGATGTGATTGGACTCCCTCACTGAAGTTGCGCATCCTTTGGAGGCTTGTTTTTTGTTGTAGCTTGTTGTTGTGTATGCCATTGAAGGTTTCCCCTTGAGTTGTGCATCCCTTGGAGGCACTCTTGCTTGGGTAAGTTGGCTTATGTGTTGTGGTTGTATTTCCTTTTAAGCACATCTCTTTACCTGCACATTAAGTCTCATAACAAGTTAGTATTTGGTTAGTTGTCTTGCTTGTATCATTTATATATCTTGTATTATCTCTTAGATATTCTTTACATTTTAACTTTGTAGATAAGTGTTTATTTCATTTACTTGTATCGAGTATTCTTTTGTATCTTGGTTGTATTCTTTGTAAAACAAAACTCCCTAAAACTTAGTTGACCCCTTGCCCAATCTTAGGCACTAGTCTTAGAAGACTTGGGGAAAGGACTTCTTGTGCATTGAAAGACTTGCACTTTGCATTGTTGCTTTTGCATATAGGCTAGATTCCCCCCCAAACCTTAATCAACTAAAATCAACTCCTAGAATTCAACTTTTAATTTCATCTAGTAACTAGGGTCTACCCCCCTTAGCTTCCCTAGGAGTAAGCCTAGACGGAAGAGGTTAAAGTCGAGGTGACAGTGGGCTTTGAACCTAGGCATTGTGCCTCCAAGGACACACTAAGTGGGTTGGACTTAGCTCACGTTTGCAAGTGTGTATAAGGACAGCAACAAGCCCCTCTGTAAATAACATAATCAACCTGGGCTTTGAGATATCTGTCACTGCCACTGCTACCTGCTGAAACTCCGTGATGAATGCCTCTGGTGTGCTAGTTTGTCTCAACTGGGCTAGATCCCTGAAGTGGATCTATGGATCCCTCCTGTCAAACTTATCCATGAATCTCTCTATGAACTCCCTGTAGGAAGTGATGTGATTGTGACCCAATGTCACCAGTCCATGATGCCACCACTCGTGTGCCTCACCCTCCAAGTGTAGGGTAGCAAAACTCATGACCTCTATTCTTCCCTGCAACAAGATTTATTTCTATGCCAGCTCCCACTCAAACCAAGATTAGATCAAAAAATATTGTCCCTAACACCTTGGATCCAAGGTGATCAGGCTCTGATACCAAATGAAAGGAAGCAGAAGTGTAGAATATGCTTCCTACACTAATCCATGAGAGAAGAATGTGTAGAAATTATATAAACACAGTTGCAATAATAAACGACACAGAAACATACAACCATTAAACAACAATTTCCTGGGGAAACCCTTCCGAGAGAAAAACCCTACACTCTAAAGCACACTCAATGTATTATTCAGCAACTAAATGGTTGCAATACAGAGTCTTTCTGCTCTCAACAAGAGTGTTCAGCAATAGCATAAGGATTTTGGAGAAATTTTAGCATCATAACAGTAAGCTAAAACTTACCCTTTGTTTTCCTCCAACCCTAGCACTGAATAAATAGGCAAACAAAACCATAAACCAGTTATTGTTTTTCAATTCTACATATTGGAAACCACTAGCAAGTAATTGGCCAATTGCTACTGTTTAGCATTCATTGCCTGCTAGTGATTTGCATTTATCCCCTACCACACCTCAGCAGTTATTCCCTGCCACTGCTCTGCAATTATTCCCTGCTATATCTCTGCATTTATTCCGTGCTCCACTACAACACTGCAAGGTGTATGACACACCTGTCCCAATAACCGGCCATGTCAACTCAGCTCATATGACTTGCAAGTTCAAGCCAAACCCAGCAAGTCCTGCTACCAAGCCAACATTGTCCTTTAACTTGTAATCAATCAAACATGCAGTTTACTGAAAATCTGTATCTGGTATGAGTAAAAGCACTTCAGTGATTCTCAGGGTGCTTGGGCTTACCAAATACACAATCCAGACACTGGTGGACTAAAGCAGGATACAGCTTCTAGGAATGCCAATTTTTGTCAGAACATGAGCCAAACAGTTTCAATGGAAAATAGAAAGTCCATGTTTAACCTGAGAAGTTATTCTTCCCCTGCAATGCTTACACCAAGGGAGGCCATGAAGACACAAAGACTAAACTCAGATGTTCAGTTTACATACTTGATGAATTTCAAGGCCCTCTGAACCATAGTAGCAAGATTCGGCAGTAGTGACCTTTGCCTTCTGAAAATTCGGCACTAATACGAAATTCAGTGAATATTCGATACAGTACGAATACGATAGAGTTAACTTACATTTGATTTATTTGATATTATATCATAAGTATTTGATCCTGTCGACTCATAAACCCAAAAAATTAATAGATCAAAACCCCTCGAATATGAAAAAAAACTTAAATACATTTATAAATATCAAATAATTTCAAAAAATTTAAGGAATGGATTATTTTTTCTGCGTTATAAGATGTGTTTAAGGCTGAAACTCTTCTAAAACTACATATTTTGATATGTATAAGATGTATACTTATTAGAGCCATTCTGGATTTTTTTTTCCATATCAATTCGAAATCATATATAAATATTGCTACTATCCTCTGAACCCTTCTGTTAGGAATGAAGTAAGCCACGTACGTGAACAATTAAACCCGGACGATCTTTCATTCCCGAGCACAGAACGAACATCTGGGATCTTCTAGAAGTTTTTAGAAAGTTCTAGATTTCTTAAAATTCTACAAGTTTCTAAAGTGTAGAAGGTTTTTACTAGCAAATATAATCATGTTCCAGAAACTAGCTTTGTTTTAATGAAAATGAGATATTGAAATGAAATCGGAGGGGAAAATACAGTACCTGGGCTGACTGCGAACTGTTATATCGGACGAACCGGCCATGGCCGTTTTCCCTCCTTGTACATAGTCAAAACCGTCTTGCACGGCCGCAGAAAATCCCCCTGGACTACCCGTCTTCCTGAATGACGGAGGCATGTCTCTTCTCTATTTGTTTTTTTCCCTTTCTGTGCATGGCTTGCGGTGGATGCACAAATTTATATATAAATTCCTCACCCAGGATTATTTCTACATTTCCCTTTGTCCAAAAACTATTGTTTCGTATGTATATGAAATTTTTTTCGCCTTTCGAAGGCGGAAAAAATTCCCGTGTTATGATAAAATTTCTATTATATTTTGGTTTTTTCTTTTATTTTTTAAATATGGGAAGGTGGTAAAAGTTATATGTTTTGGTTTTTCCTTTAATTTTTTATTTTTTAAATATTTGAAGGTGGTAAAAGTTATCATAATTTAGTTTAAGGATTTAGACGTCTCAAGATACCGCAAAGGGGATTCACTTAAAGGGTACCTATTCTTCTAGCCTTATCACAAGGGGCCAACATGTCACTCATGGGAATTGAACTTGGGTAGGGAGGAGAACAAATAGCCCGCCTAACCATCTGAGTTATGAACCCTAGACAAAATTTATCACAACTTAGTTATCAATTGGTAATGAAAATAGTTGTCAATGGAGCCGCTTAACCTTCTCTTCTAAGTTGGAGCCCTTCTTCCAACAGTTTTTCTCTACATGTCTTGTTTTTCCCCAATAGAGACATTTTTTCTTATTTCAATTATTCCAAGTGGACGTCGACTCATTAGTATTCACTTTAGTTTTTTGGTCAATACCTTTTTGTCTGCGTACAGGAGCATCAGAGCATTCTCTTTCCTTATAATTTAGCTTCCACTTGCCCTTGAGCAAGTGAGCATGATGTTTACCACCAAGCTTCCCTTCATCAAGCAACCTATGTTGATCATTAATCAATAAATCATAGAAGGTATCAAAAGTATAATCCTTACCATCTTCCTTGCGTGTCTTTCCACATTCACCCAATTTCAACTACAATTCTTTAACATGTATCGAATAGTCTTCAATCCTTTCAAAGGAATGCAGAGCAAGAGAGATCAACTCTTTCTCCAACCACATAACTTGACTCTCATCGACTTTATCAAACAGAGACTTCAGCTTCTTCTAGACTTCATGAGGGAAGTCGGTCCCACTTGTATGAAAGCGAATCTCCTAAGAAATGTAGGTTGTAATGACCCCAACAACCTCATCTTTCTTTTCGTCAATGAAAGACTTCACTTGGTCATCCTTTGGATCTAGAATAATAGCCTTTGTATATTGCTAGAGCCCTTTGCTTTTTAGTAGAGTTTATGTATTTGGTGCCCAACTAGCATAATTGAGTCCATTCAAAATAATAGGGTCAATCTTGGAAGCCATCTTCGATATCTTATAGATTTGATATGATCTAATGGGTTACAGTCAACAAATCAACAACTCAGTATCAATCCCAACGAGATCTGACTCGGCAAGATTTGTGGACAACATGCAAGGTCAAAACAAGTCACTCTAATACCATGTTGGGATATGAGGGTAACCCTAAGAAGACCAAAAACAAAATCTGTAGAGATAAAAAAGAAGGAATAATATTCCAAGAATATTGGTGGTGTCTAAAGACACCATTTCAACGCTTAAGTACAACGCATTGTGATCAGAACATCACAATGCATCATTGAATATAGTCGTGATTACCCACCATGTTGTTGTAGATATTTACCCATGGGGTCATTTATTTATAGTCTTAAGATCTAACCAATTTCCTTGAAATTGGGAATATGTTGTCCACATATAACCGTCGATGGTTGGAATGGTTTCCAGCGAACATGTGTTGTTGTGTCGACTAGTCGACCTAATCATCCAGTCATCCAACATGTAGTTGATTGCTTGGTTGGTCGATCCATCAACCGATTATCTTTGAATGCTAGTTGATTGTCTGACCGACTGTCTTGTCGACCACTTCACTGATTATCTCTAACTGCAAGTCGACTGATCGATCGACTATCTCCAGTAGAAGTAGGATGAACCATCAGAACCTGAGGTTCCAATAGTAGAGAAACATGTAGATAACAAGAAAAATAAAGAATTTGAATGCAAGATATCGATAAATAATTCTATAATACCTCATTCACTAGAATTTAATGAGCATTTAATTTTTTTTCTAGAAATTAATCCATGCATAAAAACAATCTTAATTGTAATAAAAAATTCTTACTAGATATATCTCACATATCAATTGTTCCCAAAATAATCCACAAGACAATGAATGCACACAGATATCGAGTAAAATTCCTTGGTTCATGTAGAGATTTTGAATTAAATTTTTGAAATAGTTCTCCAATTACATTCCAAAAATGTTCTCCCACCAAAAAGCTTCTTTCTTTAGAGGTCAATCCCTCCATTTATTAGCAGTACAATATCCCAAAATAGTTTATTTAGCAAAAAATAAAAATTGAAAAATTCCTAAACTAAAAGTGAGTCAAGATTACTCATGCAATTTGGGAGTTTCAAGGTTTGCATGCTCGTCAACATATGTGGCACATTGTGAGTCCAATTCAACACATCTCTAGCTATAGGGAAACATGTGCTAGTCCATTGAGGTACACATGTTTTCTTTTCGTTCTCTATAGCACCAAGTGTAACACTTTATTTTGGGAGTCAACTGCTCTTGTCTATCGACAGTTCTGATTGCACCCATCACAAATCTTTGTATATGGTTGTGTTCGACTGCAATTTTCTTTTTGACATCAACCTACTGCTCATCGTCCATTCGCTAGAAACCCTTCGATACTTCTATAATAGGCTATAAATTTTCAGATGACCTAAATGTTGGCAGCTAGAGGTCGATCATTGTTTGATTGATCTTCTCCCACGTTCTATTTCAAGCAGACCATTCCTCTACCATCTAATTCTTCGGCTCCCCAACAATATATGCTTAGTATTGTGTCGATGAATGTATTATGGCTATATTGTCATTTGTTATAATATTGATGTCAATTCACTCATTCAAGCCCATTTTGCATCAAGTATGACTATTTTGGAGGCACTGAGTATGACACTATCCAAATTGATCTTTATTTTCCTTTGTGTTCTTCTGGCGATCGAATTCATATTTTGATCATAGGCAAGAGATTTTGAATCTCCAACTTCACCAACTAGCCAAGGTATGGGATGGTCTCCCCGAGATAATATGTTCTTCAAACTACTAGGAATATGGAATTGTTCCATAATGGTTTCTTGAATTTTCCCAACTAGTTGGGTTTCTTAGGTTTCTTGAGCTTTCTCAACTGATTAGGTCTGTTGCAAGGTCTATTCCTATGTAGATGACTTCTCTTATTTTTCTTGTTGCTTCAATGTTGTATCTTGAGTGTCTTGGATATCTTGATCTTCCCAACTAATTGAGTTTGTAGGGTATCTCAAGGATTTGGAGTTTCTTTGGTGCCCTTAGGAGCGGTGACCCCCTCAATAGGAATTTTAGTGTGATTCTTAGCCTAACCATCAATTGATTACGTGGTATCCCCTTCTTGGTCATGAGTATCAACTATAATATCCCCTTTATTCTCTTGTGTAGCATTATCTTCAATCAAGTGTTGAGTAGGATTTTCAATAGAAGGTAAGCTTTCATCCTTTATGGGGATGCTTGTCTTCGCCACTTCTTCTTCCTCCTTTGTTAAATTGTAATGCACCCAGCCCCAAGATGGGTCACACCACTAAAAAAATGACCAACTAAAATATTATGATACCAAATCTAGATGTGAAAGTAATGCACAACATGAAATTCAAACTCATATAATGGTCCATGTTAATTAAAAATGTAAATTCAAGTACTTAAACATGTATAATGACAACTAAACTAATTTAGCAACATAAACTAGATATTTTCATGCATCATTCTACTCATGAAAAGTAGCATTAACTAATGTAACTCAGAGTAAAATGCACAACAACTATATCATCATTTAACATAAATAAACAAAACAAATAAGAACATTTATCTTATTAAATATGCAATCTGTTGTAGAGGAGGGATGTTCCTCCCAACCGTAGACTTCTTGTTCAAGATCTCAATAACAAGTCACCCATGAGCTAGGGCTATGAATCCACAAGACACGGTGGTCCCTAATGTTGTCTAATGTCCTCCTCTCAACAATCAAGTCCCACAACTAATTCTAGTCCACCAACTCTCTTCCCCACAACCTGCACAACCTAGGGATGGGATCCCCCTTCACTTCTCACAATCCCTGAGGCCTTCCCACTCCCCTATAGGGCTTCTAGCATAGGTTGGACAAGAAATCTCTCTACTGAGATCTCAAAAATTCTATAGTTGTGATAGGAATTCGTACAACAGCAAAACACTTGCTTTTGTTGATAATTTTTTAACAGAATATTGCTCAAAGGCCCATAGCCTCTCTTCCCATGAAATTACAGTTCCAAAAAACTACCATACATAACTCTCTTTCCATCCAAAATTCTCCATGTAAAACCTTCTCTTCATGAAAAAACGTGAATGTCTAATTCTGCCCCATCTACCCATACAATTTGTCTCTCTTTCTCTTGCTTTCTTGACTTACACTCTTCCCCATGCAGATTCTACTAAGCCCATGTGATCTCAATAACTATGGTATGTGACTTCTCACACCCACCCTCTTACACAAATTTAATGATTGGCTTTGGAAACACTCAATTGGAAAATGGAAGGTCCATGGTAAGGATAATTTAGAAAGAAATGGTTTGGGTTGAATAGACATGGGTAAATTATCCCCCTTGGATCCCTTCCCTCTCTTGTAGAAACTAAACCCCAAAATCTCTATCCATGTTCATCTACAGTTGGCGATACACTTTATTTATTATATTCATTATACATCGTTTGCATATTACATCGCTTGGCCCTCGACCATATATCATATTTACAATATACATTGCTAATTTTGGGTTTGAAAATGGGGATGTTATTTTCCCCTCCCCCTACAAATTGCATTGTCCCCAGTGCACATCACCACACAATTTATACATTGACATATATAAAATATTACTTCAAAACACTTTGATAATTTTGCAACTTAATGACTCACGCAACAATTCCAACCAACAACTCTATTTTCCCCTCAACCTGCACATTGGTTGGACATGAAAGTCTTAGAGTTGTGGCTCCAGGAACTCCAGCTACCAAAATGGAGTCTTCATTCACTTATGTACAAATGTACATTCAGTTTTCTTCAAAATTTGCAAAAATTTGTGGGTATGCTTTCGGCATGGCTTCCTTGTGCTCCCATGTAGCGTCTTTAGGACCATAGTAAGTCCATTGAACCTTTACCAAGCCGATGGATTTGTTCCCAAGAAATTTGACTTTCCAGTGAAGAATGTGCACTGGTTCCACCCAGAAGTCCCCTTCGTATTCCATCTAGATCACATTCCAATCAATCACATGATTAGGATCATGTACATACTTTTTTATTAAAGATACATGGAACACATTATGAGTTATCATGGATGCAAGTAATGTTATCATGTATGTAATTGGACCTATCCTTTCTAGAACTTCAAACGGCCCACAATATCTCGTTGCTAACTTTGGGCAACTTCCCAATTTCAACAAACTTTTCTTAGCTTTAAATTTTAAAAATACATGGTCTCCTACTTTGAATTCTCTATGTGTTCTTCTTTTATCGACATAGATCTTCTTCTTGTCTTGTGCAACTTTCAAATTATGCCTGATATTTACCATTTGTTCTTCCATTTCCATTAACAATTCCGACCCAATCATAACTCTGTCTATTGGGGAGGTTTGTTGCATTTTCTGCCATACAATGCTTCAAATGGGCTCATCTTTAATTATTCGTGATACCCATTGTTGTAAGAAAAATCAACTAAATGGATATAGTCCTCCCACCTAGAAGACTTGTCCATTACATACATTCATATCTTCAATTATCTGGTTAGTTCTCTTTGTTTGTTCGTCTGACTATGGGTGATATGTTGTACTAAAATTCAAATATCCTTTAAATAACCCTTTCCAAAAATTGGAAGTGAACTTGCAATATCGGTCCAACACTATTGCCTTAGGCACACCATGTAGCCTATCAATTTCTTTCATATAAATTTCTGCAATATTCACTGTCTTACGAGTTACTTTTACAGGAATGAAATGTCCAGTCTTTGTAAGCTTGTCCACCACTACCATGATGGAATGATGTTATCCTGAGAAATTTGGTAACGAAATCAATAGTAACTATTGGTCAATTTTATTGCTTAAATTGATGCACATTAAATCATCAAGTAGGGTGTTCGTAAACTTGTGAGGTGTTGGCAAAGTATATGCAGACTGGGAAAAAGATCTATAAACTATCAAAATGATTTGTTTGACAAGTTGTTTCTAGAAATCGAGATGAAGAATATGGGTGTGCTCTTTTTGTTTTAACCAATCTATTACACATTTTTATTCAAATGTTGAGTGATTCAGTTAGCATGCTCATTTAATTCATCAATTCATGTAGCATTATCAAACATAAAAAGAAATGGAAATTGCAATGCAAATTGAGCTCAATGGATATTGTGGTCTTGGGTTCAAGTCACGTGACTTTACAGTTTCCTTAGGATTCTTGGTTTAACGACCCCAAGATCACTGAGCATAAATAAACACACGCTAGCAAAAATTGGTGCACACCCCCATTCACATTGATTTCAACTTTGATCTCATAATTCCTCATTTTCTTGTTATGAATTTATTAATTCATGCAAACTTGATCGTATAGTGTCATGCTAACACAAGTAATACATTATAGATATAGATGTAGGCGTATCTATGCATTAAAAACTACATTTAATTCATATAATTAACATAATTAATTCACAGAACAATATTAACTCAACATATTCATAATAAACCACAAGTACTTATATTTCTAGGAATTAACCACCAACTGGTTGTAGACAAAGGACGTTCCACCCAACCACGGGTTCTCTATTTCCCTTAATCTTTCTACAATAGGGCCATCCATGAATTGATGTTAAGATCCAACGCAAAAAAATGATAAAAAGTCAATGAATACAATCCACTTCGAGGGGGAAACCTCCTTTTACAATATATCCAATTCGGAATACAATATGAAATGTGATAAGATGCCCCTGAGACTAAGTATCCTTGTTACAACTGTAATGAAAGGGTGCAATGAAGGGTTCTATTTGACATACAAATATAACACTATAAATGCAATAATTCAATATGTATGGCTCAATAAGGGGTTTTATACAAAACATGGGGATTTGTCTAGGGCTTAACATGCCCCTCCCCTTAAAACAAGTGGTGTCTTCAACACTTGATAATCGCGGTTGTGTCTTCATGAAGAAATCATCTTCTCATGTTGCCTCTTCCACTAGTAGGTTCTTCCATTTGATGGGGTACTCAGTGATTTCTTGATTTAACATCTTCTTAATCCCTATTTCAAGGATTGTTTCTAGTTCTAGTATGATTTTCCCTTCTCCATTAATTTCTGATAAAATAGTTTGCACTGGGATCTTGTCACTAATTACCTTCTTTAAGCAAGAAACATGGAAGATTGGATTTACACTTCCTGGTTCCAGATGAATAGCATGGTCATGATATTGAGCAGGTGGAAGACCCTTAGACATCACTCCAAATACGTTGGAATGATTGTTGATAACTTTTTGGAGATCGATTGGAGCAAAGGCTATAGATGTTTGAACATCCAGTGAGCACAATTGTGCAATTACACAATCATGTCCCTTTTTGAGTAATTTTGTCATGTTATTAGAACTTATCACTTTAGAGTGTTTCCCTTAGATACCTCTAAGCTCAATTTCCTTGCCTTCTGAGAAAAATATCATAAAAAGATCTTGAAAATTAAGGGCCATTATTCCCAATGATTATAACCATTGGATTCCTAATACAACATCAACACCATCCATTTTGATGGCAATCATGGGACTATCCAATAAATACTCCCCCATATTGAGCTTAATACTATGTCACTTCCCCCCAAAAATTATGTTACCTCCATCTGCAATCATTACTTGAAACTATGGTGCTATTATACAAACCAATTGAGATCTTTTGCTAATTTGTAATTGATGAAGTTATGGATACTACCAGAATCAATCAACACTTTTACCTTTTTCTTTTTTATATATCCTTCTATCTCGAGGGTTTGTGGAGTACTGATGTTGACCATTGCATGACAAGATATTGTTGGAGTACTCTGTTCTAGCTCTAGATCTTGAGATGGTTCCAATTATTGATCTTCTTCCTCTTCATTGTCTATGCAATACTTTTTTCTCATTGAATTTATGCACCTTACTATACTTGTTGTTGTTGATGCCCAAAAAGCGCAACATGGAATCCCTACATCCAAATGGGTTGCAATGCCTTATTACTTATATATATTTAATAATATACTAAATAGGCGGGACCCCATTATGTAAATAATGATGAAACACACTTTTATTTGATTTGCGCTCATGACTACCTTGCAAAATTGATTCTACAATTTGGGAATAAACCTAGAAATTCGAAACCGCTTTCCATGTGAAATGGACGAATGATGGGTGTGTTGGCAATTTAATTTAAAAAGGAAGGAAAAAGGGAAAATGTTTGTTTTAATAAGCATCTTGGTCTATTCTTGCTACACATATATTTTGACTTATTGTTCAAACCTCAAGCATGAGCCACATATAGTTATGGTGTATTGCACTTATGGTATACTTGTTATTATTGTGGACAGTGGATAAGTTTTATGAGATAGAAATCCTTTGCTAGCAAGGAATGTGGAACATAACATGTTTGGTGCTAAGTTTTGAGTATACGTTAAGATTTATGAGTTTAATGTAGGGAGGAAAATTCAATTTTTGGATTGGAATTTTATGTGGCAAACATAGTGGACTATGCGTTGGAAGTATTGGGTGCGTTTGTACTTAGCTCTAGTTGATGGAAATTAATGTGGTAAACGACGTGCAATTATTGCACATCGCTCTAACCCTACCTCGAGGTCACCACCTTCACTTTCTTGCGTTTGTGTTGGTTGCTTTGGCTGGTGTTAGCTCCATCTTGCTCGACCTTGGGAAGAATAGTGGTGCTTGATGGTTTTTTGGCATTCTCCTTACATGTATGTTGGCTCTTACCTCTCCATTCATGAACTATAGCTCCGCTTCGAATAAAATCATCATGTTGGCTCTTAGATTTGCTTACAAACTGTGTTTGCTTTCCGAAGTTCATAATGGATGCATGTGGGTATCGCGACTGTACAAATTGCATTTAAATGGAGGTTCCTCCCTGTTGGCATTTAAATGTTTCAAGCTGAGAATAATGTTTGAAATTCCTTTCTGTTTGAATTATGTGATTGCATTGTGCCCATAATGAATGTTGCTTATGTTTTTATGGTTGTTGGAAAATAATTATGGCAAGTACTTTCGGTTTCACTCATCTCT